>CAJQZN010036137.1:0-30293 GCA_907164685.1 Colias eurytheme | reverse complement strand
GAAAGCACGTGCCGCTATCGAGATCGTATGTTGTAAACAAAACTATTGCTTTTCACTAAACACACACTAAATTTCTATGCAAATTTAAACATTTATACATTTAACTATATTCAGGTATACGTCTAATTCACAGTTAAAGGGTCTTAAAACAAGGCGTAATTCAAATTGGGGATTCAGATTTATTGGTGCCTTCGCCAATAAATCCTGAAAGGGCAGTGATAGAGCTCAGGAGGGAAGAGGGAACGCAACAGGTCGCAAAACAACGTTTTAATTGTCCGATAAGGATCGGCGTCACCCAACCGCGACACCGGCAAAGTGCAGTAAGGTACGATGACCGACAACCCCCCAAATGTATTCATACGAATCATTCAACGATTTAATTCGTCATTATGAGTTTTGGAACAATGCAGGTGAAGAGTTCAAGTTTATTTGGAAGGACAGGTTTTTGTATAAAATTACTTTTCATTACTACTACTTACGTTGTAATCACGTAATGTGTAAAACATATTATTTATGAACATAATAATTATCCGCCAAATTCAATAGTTAATACCAACAATACTTAGATAAAGCGAATGAATTGATCTCGCTCGAGTCAACAAATTATCTTGCAAAATAACAAGGATTAGATTTCAATAGAAGTTTAAATACTCTTCAAAGGCGTTGGTTTCGATAACAGTTGGCCAAGAGGCGACCAGTATTAAATGAAATGTCGTTTGTAAGGACCGCCATAAAGTTGCGCATATCTCGCAGATCTAAGCCGATGGTTGATAGTAGTGATTTGTTTTATTGCGCTTGCACAAAACATTAGGCAAGCGTCAGGGATGATAGTATTGTAGAATGCTTTTATGGCGTTGTTAATAAATTCACGTGGAAGATTTACTCACAGTCTATTAATTTGTTATTACATTATGTAATTTAATTGGGACAGTGGCACACCTTGTTTTAAATTACACGCAGCAAAGTTTGAAACAAATTCATTAACTTGGCAATTTTGTGTGTGATTCCTTAATACCAAACTTATCACAATTTGTGCATTTCTGTAGAATACATTCTAATTTCAATAACTTTAATTGACTATTCTAATCAGTTTAAATTAATAAAACTAATAAAAGCCCTCCTTTATCAATAGATTTTTAATACACGACCGCAATCATGAAACTAAAGTTACATCTATTCTTCCCTTTCCGTCCTTGTCATTTCGATCCTTCTAACCAGTATCAACAGTCATTATAATCAATAGTAATGGACATCACGTCTAATAACACAAGTTCTTTGTCAGTATCAGTTGTCGCATATAATGAATCAGGCAAACGTATAAAAGCGCCATCGCAGTAAATCGATGCGGAGGTTTTTACAACCTCGCAATCGAAGCAGTAAACATAAAGCGACTTGCAATTCGAGTTAATAAAGAAATTCATTTTGATCCGCACTCGAGAAATATAAAATATAAAGTATATTGTATAATCTCTTCATATGCGGGCCGATTTAATAAATTTGCGTTCGCCCACACGGCCGCGGTCCGCCATTATACTGCAGGGCTTGCCAGCTTATGTCTTAAAACTTTGAACGGGAAATATATGCTTTGTTAACTTAAGTAAGCCATTTACCATGATTTACGATTATAATGGGAAAACTTAAATTATAAAAAGTGACTCTTCATTGATTCCTCTAAATTTTCCATAATTGAAACTACGCATGTAGATTTCAAATCTTTTTAATTTGACGAAGAAAACTTACAATCAAGGAATTCATTCATTAGGGACTCTTAAACCATTTTAATGATGATAGGAATAATTATGTTAATGCAACGATAAGATCGTATCTTTCAATAAATCAAATGGGTCAGTCATAGCACGACTCATTAATAGCTTACTGTTTCCATGCATTGTTGAGTAATTCACTGTGTAGATAAACAGAGGTAATGGTGCGTGCTCTCTTAATCTCACTCATTATTCGTACCTGATGCTCGGTTTATACTACGAAAATAGAACTACAAGTACCTAAATTTTACGAGAATTTTAAATTGGTAAGTAGGTACCTATTGTTGACTGCGTGGGATGATAGGGAGTGTTAGTATTTGATTTATAGACAAATAAAGTATTTAAATTGTTTGATAGTAGACGTCTCATATAATTTAAATATATTTGCATCACAATATCATTGGTTCAATACTAGTAGAATATCAGATATTTTGTACCTAACATAATGCTTGCGCAAGTCCCATCGCAGTCCCAAGATTAAGCTTAGATTCAGATGCGATTTAATATAATCTCTATCCGTTCGAGTTCTCACGTCCGAACATTATCGAGAAGTGAGTTACGATGGTTGTCAACGCATCGATTGCCAAACTTTACGAGCCCACTTGTCAAACATAACCATGGGAATGTTTCTCGATTGAAATGTGATTGAAACGTGAGTCGGCTTCAGAAATGTAAATAGCAATTTGGGCACTTAGTTTGTGATTAAGAGCGCTTGTAAACGATATTATGGCGGCATTGTTCAGTCGATAACAAAGCCCACTTGTTATAAAAGCGAAGCGAAATTTTAAGTTACTATAAACGGTTTCATTAGTGTAACGGAACAATGATTTCATAAAATAATACATATGGGCGATGTACGTTATTTCAGTATTAATTACGGAGTTAATCATTGTTTAAATTATGAAAATTAACGATGTTTATTCATGCTACATTTGAATAGGCTTATTTCATAGCGTCCATGAAATGTTATCATATATTTAATTTGAACAATCATAGCCACGAATCACGATACATATGTTTTATTATATTCATCATGTACCTACCTTAAGTTTTAAACCAGGTGTTTTAAAAATAATTCCTTATATTAATGCAATTGATATAATTTTCATTTAACACGTAATTGAGTGTGAAAGAGTTAATCACACTACCAATTAGTTGGAAAGTTACTCAACACCTTTACTCCAACATAAATGATATCACTTATTAATTAAATACAAAATGAAAAACAAGTATTTACGTTTTTAATTAATACTTAAATTATAATTTATTGCTTCAAGGTGCAAAGAGTTATGCAATGTGAAATTGAAAAAGTGTTTGTATGAGAATCTTTAGCTAAGTATAAAATATTAAATTGCTCTAAGCCAGAATATGTAAATGACTCATTAGGCTTGTATCTATTTCTTGACCCATGACAATGACTATGATAGTAAAGTTTAAGGGAATTAAAAGAACACTATTTAAAGATAATTTTTTTTTTAAGTTTTAGATACTTTACGAGTAGGACTCTATTTAATTATTTTTCGTAGGTCAAACTACATTTATGTTATTTTCCTAGAACTAGACGTCACAAAAAAGTAAGGGACTAAAAAAATTGAAAAGCACGTGGCCGTTTTAGCTGGAATCAAGTTCATCGGAACTTGTAAATAAAAACTGTAAACTATTCATATCTGTGATTCACATTGAAAGCTTATTCCGTTTTATCTTCACCAACTTTCTAGTACATAACTACTTCCTGTCTTTATTTTTTCAAATTATAAAATTGTTTATAGTTAAGCATTAGCGAGTAAAAGCCAAAAGATTTCCAATTTCCATTCTTCCTTACAACTTATGTAATGAAATCTTTAGTCTAAGGTAGCTTCCTCCTAACGAAAATAGCTTCAAAGTACAACTGATCGACGATTTTACTCTCTAAATCTTCCACCTATATTGTTAAACATGGTCTATTATATTATATTATAAATAGATTACAGCAACGATATCTCATAGACAACGATAACCGTGTCCCAGTAGTTTCGGAGAAGAACCCGGTCTAGCACACGTGAAAGTATATTTCAGTCCATGGCCGCAGGTCGGCGAACGCAAGGCCCTGTTGCAACGCTGCAATTGCACTATGCAACCTACTCTACTGCGTTTAGAATGTTCGAGAGCCAAGGCTTCCCGGTCGCTTTGCATGTACTTTTGTTTAGTGCTACAAATTGTGTGCAATTCGACTATAGATTCTAAGTTGTACAAGTACTAACGTTTAATGTTTTTTATACCTACAAAGTCGTGTAAGTTCGTCAGCAATTTTTTGTTGAATATATGAATTAATTCGTATTCAATAATCAATTGAAAACATTATAGGTACATACTTTGGAAATACTACTAAGATAACTAATCAGATTTGTAGAGCAAAATGTATTAACACAATAAACATTCAACATTCACAAATCAGAACCGTTTATCATAATCGCATGTAAATTTATAACAAAAAGTGTACACTTTTACTTGAAAATAAGCGATAAATTATTCCCGACGACAGCTACATCTCATTATACAGAGATACAAAGAGGCATCGATATCGACGATCATACAATTATTCTTAACCGATGATGATAAAATAAAAAACGTAAACAGTATTGTAACTTTTCAAACAGATTTAAAACACAATAAAAACGAATACTCAAAGTATAATTTATGGAATAATTAGTTACACCTACCTATACTAATATTATAAATGCAAAAACAACTATGTCTTGATTCATGGCTAAAGAACAATTTAATAGTTCAACATAAAAAACGTCATAAAATTAAACCGACTGCATAATTACTGTCTCAAAAAGGTGTGTCATATTTTCAGTTTGTGCGTGGGTTGGTACTTGGTATATACTATTTGATTATACCATGATTTATCATTTGAATGATATGAAATAAAAAAAAAACTATTTCATACCAGCCACCAGAACACATACCGGACCAGACATACCAGCTGAATTTAATGGCAAAGGAGATCTTATTTCACCTTGAAGTCCCGGAATAAGCTCAGTACTGACTAAAAAAACAATGATCATAATTTTTCCAATTGAAAAATTATCCAACCCACAGTATTCGCCGAAATAATTACTGTCACTTATTACTTATATAGTTATGGACAAATACTTGTATAATGACAACCCTATTCAACTAATACCGGGCATAGCCTTCATCTACATTTCACAGAATGCAGTCGAGTCAGAGTCAGTAGTCGTAGGTACAAAATACTAATTTCGCAACACTTCCAGCTAACTTCAGTTATGATATAACTCAGCTGTCAGGGTTGTGTAAACATACCAGTTTATCAGCTTAGATCATAGATACTAAATTGTATTGTACAGTCAGGCGCTGCGACTAGTGTTAGATTTGACAGTGATTGAAATAACCGTATGTGATGTGTGTACTAAATACTAATACAGATATTAGCTGCTTGATTTTATTAAAGCAAAAACTGTAACATACAGCAACTTATAAAAACTGCGACTCGCTTTCCTTTCGCTACAGATAGATCCGTCTTCGCTAAGAAAGCAAAGTCTTTGTTCAAACATATAAGTTCCTATCAATAGAGATCAGTCTTACAATACATATATATAATAAAATATCAATTAGATTCCTGTAATATTATATTTAATACGTATAACGATAAGAAACAGATCAACATAAAAACGTTAATTTCCGAGTCAATAACAAAATAAACGTATCTATCAAATAGGAATTAAATTACCGCTAACGATTATTAATTATGTGACTATTTACGATATTTTATTGTTTGCAAAAAGCCAAGAATTAATCACAACTGCATTCCTGTACTTGGTAAACGTTAAGAACTTTATCTCAACAACAATTTAGAATGTCTAACAAAAAATGGTAAATAAATATATATTGCACATTCTTGCTACACTTTACAACTGAGAACTTGTCATAACATAAAAATGAACTTTGTATTAATGTTGCCGTACTAAACATAAGAACAGTGCGCGGTTATATTCAAAGCTTGCAACAATAGATTCTTAGTACTCTTGAACAATAGCGGGGGGTTGTAAAGTCAAAATATTTATTTGAAGCGAAATTACAACGAAACTAAGACAAAGAAAGGTTCTCAACACCGATCTGTTAACAAAGGGACATTTCTTCGGAAAGGGCTTACGGGCGTAAATCATTGTAGAATGATAAAATTGTTGGTGTATTTATAGTGTACAGAGACGTCATCTGGTAAGCGAAGTTGAGGAATTATGAATAGCAACAATTTTGTTACACTGTAACTGATATTGGCGAGACACGCAACCGTTTTTGCTTATAATATAAAGTAAATGTTGCAATTGTTTCATTGTATACAAACAGGAACACATTTTTTACTGCTATTATTTAGTAATTATGAAATGAGGAGTATTAAGTTAATAAAAATTTCTTACCACAATAATTGAGAAGGTCTAGAGTCTAGACTCTAGGGTAAAAATGTTATTTCATAAATTACAAAAAAAATATGAAAAAGAATGAACCTTTACCAACTCAATCCATACAAAAGAAGGGTAAATTTAATAACAGGGGAAACAAGTGTTACTGTTGCTAAACTTAAAACAGAAAATTCGTAAACCTTTATGCAAAGTGTAAACTACATATACCGAAAAGTTAAGTTAATCGTTAAGTCTTATTATACCGAAACCACTGCAATGATTTTCATGTATTATCAATTTTACAACGATCGCACACAGCTACCAATCACACGTAACAATAACATTACGGCAGTTATTATTTAACGATAAATATGTCAAGGTACGATCATCGTCCCCTTTACTGCTAGAACAATGCGCCGGCGCAGCCAAGGTTGCTGCGAGATCGTAAAATAGCTTGCACGTTCACCCGCCTTTGTCCGACATAGCACGGAGCGAACATTGTTACGGGTTATTTTAGTTATGTTAGTTATATTACTGTAACGCTTTGTTACTTGTAACTGGCACATGGTTTCATGTAAGTTACAGCTGTGTCGTTTACGCGAACTAGCCGTGATTCTTGATAGTGCTAGGCGATATGTATATTGTATTTGCTTTCTTTATGACTGCGATGTTGGCTTGTGTGCCCGGATGCAGGAAATAATATAAATAAAAGATGGATGTTGTGTATTTTTGGAGATTTTACTAGAGCGTAATTTCTGGAAGTTTCCTATCAAGTAAAATAAATATCTAAAATTTGTAGATGAGAAATAATTTTTATAACAGCTGTTGTGTTGTAATTATTTTTGTTTTCATTTGTATTTCGTAGATATTCTTATTTTGAATTATAAGTAGACTTTTTTTTTAATATCTTATAAAATAAATAAAAACACTAATATAATACTACCAATCCCACACTACACAAATCTGACAGCATAAATTTACAGTCCACCTCAAACTTACACAACTATCATCTTAACCAAAGCAATTCAATGGTTTTCCATAAATTCCTGCCATGTTTATATTACTAGAGGATACTCGAGTACGAGTAGCGAGTATGTTAACTTATAACCACTAGTGCATGACTGGACAGACCTATGGTTCTCATGAAGTGAGAGCATTCTTCAGTGGGCTTTTGAAAAAACATCTTTAAAATTGTAACATGAGGCATATTCACAATAGCTTTATGACGATAGGTACAATGGAAAATAGCTTTTACTACTATTTACATTTGGTACATTTTCCTGTGACGCTCATTTTAAGGTTTTAGAATTCTGTTGTGTGGACGATGATGCATGCGTTAAACATTTGAATGATCGATAGCTGCATAGTTACACAAGGAGAAAGCCTTGAAGATAAACTTATCGAAAAAAGTTTAGAACCAAAATCAATAACCAAAAAGATTACACATCAAAACTATATTCAACATTTGAAGACGAATAATGCATTCCTATTGTTACATTTTTTTTGCACAAGATGTAATTATCTTTGGTTTTTGCATGTAATTTCGCGAAATTTAATTTGTAACAATAAGCATGATTGATTCAATGTGTCCGAACAATCGTACCTTCATTAGACGCTATAAAATTGTTCATGCACATACAGCTTCGACTTATCGGATCGGATCACTTGATTGTGAGCCTTTAAATATCCCCGTAAGGGTCACGATGTCGGGTCGGAATCGAATCTGCAGCGTCACGATCCGATGATTGTATTAGCGGAAATAATTCGACCGTCGTCAGGTTTAAACCGATTTTGCTGCCTCATTTCTTTTAAGATCTTGAGAAATCCGTGTTTCGCTGATGATTCATTTAGAAAGAGAACGATTAAGAGGTGATTTAGGTACTTTAATCCGGGCTTTGGATTTAATATAGATTTTTATGTAATTTTAAATGTTCTATTGTGTTGTCATTTGTCAAGATGCTATCCATTAAAGTTAACACACCCAAAATTCAATTATGATAATTTCACTTTAAATTATTTCGTTTTAGTTCAACAGACTTGAGACTACCTACTTTAACTGTTTTTACGCTGCAAACTTTGTACTTTTAAACTTTGCTTTTTATACAAGTAGTATGTATTACCGATTTCCTACAACATTTTCAACTTGAATATTACACGATTGCGCATAACCTAAGAAGTTTGAATCCGTTCTAACAAAAACGACTGCACCAGCAAGCTTTAAGTTTGTTTGATTTTTCCATTCAGCGTGCGCAGGCGCAGTGGCGATGACCCCGGCTTTGTTTACCGTCCGGTCTGACGGCACGTTTCATCTGCTTGTTAGAACAGTAGTCGGTTCGAACCCGTTCCGATTTATTGCTGTACAATTATATGTTAGTGTCGCCAGTAATCCGATTTATTCTATTGCCGTGTTGATCGTTGAAGAATTTATTGTTTGAGCTTTTTTTCTTAGAACATAGAGGATGGTGTTTGTATGATCCTTGTATGTAGTTAGTACCTAGCTATATTTTTCTTCTTTCAAATGGTCAACAAAGAGTATCATAACTAAGTTTTACTGTGATATACCTATTTGATGACAATATAATCCTCTCTTTATTATAGGCATATTATTAAAACAGCAAAGAATAATGTTTTAGAAGAACATAAATAACAATAACGCTCGTAACCTTTATCTTACAATGTCTATGCGTTTAATACTATATCATTTGACTGATCGTTTAATCCATACAATCTTGAGGCGAAACATATCATTAATATCTGAGGAATAACGTAATCCATATCTACGTGTATTTATAGTCGTAATTGCATCACTACAATGATTGCGTGACGTCACACGGCGCGATGAAAAGGCTGTACACACACGATACTTAGCGGTCAATTAATTCATAGTACCTGTCCCATACGAATAGTTTACCTGCTGTGACGTCACAGTCACGTAAAGGGGTCAGGGAACTGGCCGCGTCGCCCACGACGGCGACGAGCATTGTGTTCATGTTTAGAGAGGAAGCGGCTTGTTGACTCGGTTCTTTACTTCGGTTCAATTTTATTTGGGATAGAGAAAACGAGCTATTCCGTCGTGAATATGAAGACTTTGTACGAATTTTTGTAGTCACGATAACGAGAGTCCAGGAAGTTATTGTTCAATAGGTACATAAAATCATTTTGACATAGTTGATGTCAAATCAAAATTTTTATTATGGTAGGTAGGTATATTTATATCCATAAAAAAGTATATGCATAATTTGGATCACAGAATCGCATTCTCACTTAGTCTTAAGGCAAAATTTAAGCAATTCTTTCCCTTGTCAGACCTTAATATCACTATAAGCATTTAATTGTACACACTTTATCACGAACATAATCGCTCGCTTATACACCACAACCGGACCCGCCGCGAACGGAAATAGAGCTCAGATAGAGTGAGATTAGTCAGTGTTCCGTGCGAACCGTCTCCATTCACAACTACGCAATTGGGTCAGAGATGACGAGCGTTATACTATATTATGTCATGGATGCCTACTACCTAGTCCTTTGAGGTAAGCTGTGTAACATTCACTTTATACGTACCAACTATAACATGGATACCTAGTCCTTTGTAAGTTGTGTTTGAACTTAGATATACATATTGAGATGAGCGTTATACCGTAGTATGATTACACCCTATCACTGACGCGGATACTTTGAGGTAAGCTGTAGAGATAGTTGATAGTGTTCATGCTTCATAAATGGTGTAATTTGTCACTAAGCATTTTATTTGTATATTTTTATTGGTGGGGTACACACTCAATATAAGCAACATAAAATGGTATGTTTAACAAAAATTTGTACAGATTTCATTAGATACAAGCGTTGGATACAAGATTCAATATTTGCTCTCATTTATATTATTAACAAACAGACAGTTTCATCTGTCCTCTCTCTGTTTATAATATCTTTTTGACAGTGACCATCAACTTTAATCTACCATCAAATTACAAGCGTGTAAGCACTCCCAAGTCCCAATAACCGCGTTCGTCACTCGGGAAATATTCGAGCAATTCGAGCTGGATTCCGTTGCACCCAGAGAAATGTTTAGCATTAGATTCGGTAGCGCAGGGCCCAAGAATGCGGTCGCTCGGCCCACAAAAAACCCCCGAGGTCCGAGACTGTACCTGCCTGCCAATGACCTCTGTCCCACACGGCTGCGCGCGGCTTATCGAAATTGTCCTATTGTATGAATAATCATTTAAATGTGTAAGGACTCAACTATATTTGTAGTCAGTAACGTGCCTAGAGGATAAGGGAAAACTTGGCCTTGAACATCAATTGAAAGATTGCCCTAGATTCGAAGAAGAGTTCTTCTTGAACCTATAGAGTATAGGTATACCAATGAAATATGAAAGTACCTAGGTGTTTTTTTGTTATTTAAGTAAGTACTTGCCTAATTCATAAAGGTTTAATCATCATTAATGAATTTAGATTGTTTAAAATAAATAGAGCGAAATCAACGAACAAATTTCATAAACAGCAATTTTTCTTCAATACTTTATCGTGAAAAGTATAATATCTAAAGTTTGTCCAATATAAAAACAATTTTTTCAACAAATCTACTGTCGTATATTTGAATTTGTACATCATATCTATTTTCTAGGCATATCATATCATTTAATCTATTATTCAAACACCGGATACTCACGCAATTCCGATCAGAATTTTCGCAAACCGCTTATCTACGCTCTCGAATCTTATCACGTTACATACCTGTAAAAGATAAGAAAGTTATATCATCAAAATACGTACATCAAATAGCGCAAACTGATAAATTAAAAGGCAATGACTAATGACAGAGACAATTAAATATTTATCTTTTACATAATAATTTATACAGCACGTGAACAAAGCGAGGAGGGTGATTAAATGTATATATATTTGTTATGTAATTGTGTAGTAAAGATGTGAAAGATGTGTAGTACCACATTTTGAATATTTTAAATCCGTTGTGGATTTAGGATTGCTTATATTTCACTGTTACAACGTAACTATTTATCACTTTTAGGTATACCAATATAACCACAAAATTAAGTCGACCTTAATCCTTATCGAAACTATAATATATCACTCATACTATATACATATAACTCACAGTTTATAATACATAAATCAAGGGACACTTCGTAGTAAAATCAAAATAGGTATATGAGACTTTTCTCAGCTGTGGTGTTTTGTCTTGTTTTACATTCAACAGTCATGTCAAGCTCACATTGCTCACGTATTTCTCGTAACTTATGCGCGCCTAGTATCTATATGGTAATGTACAAGTTGGCAAGCTTTATTTTCAAAGAATTTCCTTATAAAAAATATATATAGCATTGAGTTGGAAAATACAAAAGAGAATTTCCAACAATATATCTATAAAAAGTACAACAATTAAAAAAATTCATAGTGTGAAGTCCCGTGTCCCCGTAGTGGGGTAAGGGGCAGATGCATTATTCATACATCTGTTTCACTGATCGATTTTCTTTAGAGACAAGTAGGTGATCAGCCTTCTGTGTCCTGCCAGACCGAGACATTTTTTTTTTCTTCGTCTCCACCGGGAATCGAACACTGTACCAACTACCAAGGAGGCGGTCGAAAAAATTCATAACTACATATTAAATATCATCATCACCATCAGCCCATACACGTTCCCACTGCTGGGACACTGGCCTCCTATGACGGTACTAATAATAATTAATTTAATAAATATAAATCATAATAAAGTACATATTGGGAAATATAATGGCTTATAGCCATAAGGCCGCCCATTGTATATCTTTTATTGTGTTTTTTTTTTCATTTTTGTATTTCCTTGATGTGTATACAATGAAGAATAAATAAATAAATAACATAAACACGCATAACATTAATCCATACAACTCTAACGCGTGGTTATTAACCAGTATCATAACCTAATTAATTTGCAGTTCATTACCGATTTCGCAGTTGAATAATGCACTAATTACTGCATAACATGTGATTATAATTCATCGTTTAAATGGTCTAGTTTTAACAACGTGCATATTACTTTGTTGTATTATTAACGAGACTAATTTCCTTGATTTATGTATTCAGATGTTTTACGGATTATAATTTCTCCACGTTAATTAACCCATTGACCACCGTAAGGCCCGATCGGGGCGCGACACAATAGATTTTCTATTGTGTCTGTGATTCCGAGGACTGATGGATTAAATAGCAAATTACAAATTACATATAATGATGCCATGTGTAGCATAAAGTACCTACTAATTATGCTAATATTTAAGAAAAAAATATACGAAAGGTATGTAATACCTATGCCTATAGATAATGACATCTGCATCATTCAAAATATAAAAATGAAGCATAAGTCTGTAGATAGTTTAAATTCTTGTTCATCAATTCAGCGGGCGAAGCCGCGGGTGGGAAGCAAGTTGTAATTAATACGTCACGCACATAACATGTTATAATAGATGCAAAACGCCACCTTACCGAAACATCCCTATCAAATGGTCTATTTCCATAACAGTAGCGATCCCATTAATCTATTAAACCAAACTAATGATATACAAGTTCATTAGCACCGAAACCGAATTTACTCGCGTGACTCCTGGAAAGGAAGACATTAGTTACCGAAGTTCTACAAACGTTCCTTGTACTCAGCTCGATAAAATGCAGCGGTTTTTATTTTTGTCCGAATAAATAATCCTTTCCGGTGACAAACTTGTATAGGCAGCCGTTTGTGTAACTTTGATCATATTTCATATCGAAAATATGTGCATACGTTATACTAATACATGTAGGTTTATGTTTGCTTATACAATAAGTAGGTACTATTTAAATGACCATATAAAACAAACAATTTGATTTTTTTTTTCATATTTTCACATTATGTTTCAAATCCTTCTAATATTATGTTGTTTTATAGAACTTATGTTACTAATTAATATACTATACAAATTCAAACGCTAAGAACACAATAAACCAGCAAAAACGTCCAAACTTTACCACAATAATTCAAAATAAATGAAAGAGCTCTCAACTGAATGCAATAATACCCCAAACTGATCATTGTGCCGTCGTTCTGAAGAATCAAATGTCCCTTTATTTGTTTTATTGAAAGGAACGGGTTATCCTCTCAAACGGCACGAGACTCGGGGTAAGAACAGGTTTATATTCTCTTTTATTATTATTATTCGGTAGCCGGTTTGACAGGTGTTAGGCAAAGGTGCGATGATAAATTATGCTAGGAATTTACGGGCGAATTTTATGGCCGATTTAATTACCAATTCTAAAGATGCGTTTGTAGCTCAATTTAGAAAATTTTGTGACATCTGGGGCCAGGTTGCAAACATCTTGGCTATAAATAAATAGCCAGCACAATTTGGATATTTTATTTAATACGTATTTACATATCTTTATCGTAGCCATATTTAACATAAATATCCCATTTACGAGCAAAGCTTTCTTGTACACACACAAATCTACACACTGCAAAGAACTGTAATCACTTCACAAAAAATTAAGGAGCTTCCACATCAATTACCTATCCTAGAAACTCTAATACCTTAGATTAAACCTGGGTATTGGCAAACCCGTTCGAATAAGTTGTTACAAAACAATCTTATCTTAATTGATACCGATGACATTTAAGATTCGTTTACGAAGCATTTCACCACTTGTACCGCGAAATATCTATTCTATCTCGCTTGATTTAAACGAAACGTTAGCGCTGAACCTGTAGTTTAATACCCCGTTGCGATTCTAGACAAAGAGCTGACTAATAGTTTTCTGTGCTGTCACTACTGGCCGAGAGAGCTATTTATCATTCCCTCCTTGAAGTGTTGTGTGGTCAGTAAAGCTTTATGTTAATTTTCTCATTACAGTCATTCGTAATAATAGCCGTTATTTTACAAGTATGATTAAGCATTTTAAGAAAATACATTTTCAAACACTCTTTGATCTTTCAGATTCCATCAAACTGACATGCAAAATATCATATCTATACTTATATCTATGCTCGTACATTGATACAAAGAACACAAACTGGACGATTCATAGGAACCTTTATTCACCTGTCACCAGCTCTTATACCAACTCCCTATCTAGGACATGGGTAAATGGTAAATCAGAGCTTTCAAGCATCCTCGTATCGATTCAAGGCGATCGAGTTGACACCGACTAGTTAGGGATTGTTTCCCACGGAACTATCTAGCGCATCGGCTTCTAGCAATTTCGTTAATTGCGCCTTTAATTAAAGAGCATCATTTCGAATGCATGTGCTAGTTTTTATACGTTTAACCAATGTTTTATGGGGTTATACGAAGTGTTTATAAATCACAAAGAGTACTGCACTATCTCCATCAAATCTTAGCATATAATCATCAACGTCGAAACACAAAACGTATCGGATCGCGAACCCCCCATGCCACATTGCCCAAAAACAACTTTAATCATAAAGCTCTCAATAACAGAACCATTGTTACAAAAAGTACAGGGTCGTTCACATGGCACCACAGGCACGCAGCATCTAACGACGCTAAGTGGCTGTAATTACAGATACAATAAAACCTAGAGCACCAGGCAATGTCCACATTATCGTTCAGCAATTACAGCTGTTTTATTAACTGGAAATGGCAATTAAATTATATACTGTTTAGTGCTTCTATTGAGGATTTTGTTGCTGTTACAATCGCATATTACACCATTATATGGGTAAGTAAAATAAAATACAAAATTTTTCTTTGGTGGCCAGAATTTGTACTTTTGATAAAACATAACTAGCAGTGTCTAGAAATTGAATACGAATTTTACTTTACTTTAGGTATTGAAATTCACTTTAGTCCGTGTAGATCTAAAGCATATTTTTACTTCGCTAGTATTAAAAGATATTTCATGTTATGAAGCTCGCAACTTCAATACCTACGTTCAAATTCATATCAGTCAAATATGGCTTACTGATATGAAAGATGGGAAACCTGAGCTAGATATTTTAAGTAGAATTTATAACTTACAGAACTTTTTAGTCCATTTTAATATCTACCGAAATATTCTCAATTTATCGAACTTTCAATACGAACGTTTGTCCATCTTACAAGACACCTACTCACTATGAGTTTTCTTTCTTTCTTGTTATTCATAATTATTAACTACAAACTTATAAATAACGCAATATTTAGTCCCGATTTAGTCTTAGAAGAATGTAATGTTTATCTATTCCCCTGAGACATAATTCGTCTAAATATATTCTTACTAATATAGTACCTCTATAACAACATATAGAGGTCATTTTTGATTGGACATTATGTAAAAATGTAAAATAAAATTGGGGTGGTCGGTGTGCGCCGGCGCGCAATTACTGGGGTTGTGATTAACGAGCTATTGGCTCGAAACGGATCAAGGGTGGCGATTGACGTGTTTAACTATTTAAATTATTATGATACATATAATGTGGTGTTTTCATGGAGTTATGGCTATCTTGTAAGTGAATAAATTAATGTTTTTATAGTTTATAGGTCCTTGCATCTCCGCTACTGTTTTAAATTCACATTATAACTACACACATTCTTCACAGCAGAAATATAACAAAAACCGATTGCTAGGCATTTTTATTTTAAATAAAAATTCGTTTTGTTATTTTTTAAGTTATTTATAAGCAAATTATGAGCCAATCAAAATATACAAAGTTAAAACAGCAATATCCAAAAGTTGTTAGTTCATCAAAATTTTATTTCAACCATTCGTCACAAACAGACAGCAATACACCACTTACTTATTTCACAAGCGATTATTCCTAACGCTGACAACCCTCGCGATCGTTAAACACAATAGATGTGCAACATATTGGAAAAGGGTTTTACGCGACTTTGAGCTTTATGCGTATATAAAAGGGATCGTTTTGGTGTGAACAAATTATTCCCTGGAAGTAGTCTTGTCACCGCCTCTGCAAGGAATCCCGAGCAGCTGAGTCCAAACTGATTAATGTACGAAGTTTTAAAGTTTAGCTTGATTTATGAATTATGGAATAGGCTTTTCTCTAATCAACGGGCCATCTTGCCGGATCAATGTTTAAAATATCGTAAGCAGCTGGCTTAGTGAGCCAGCATTATTTATTGAATAATTTCACCATTAAAAATGCTTAGTCGTGCAGCGTGCTTAATTAAATTAATCTAAGAGTTTCACAATTGTTATTTTCTTCGCAACATATTTCCAGTACCTACTGTGTTTTTAATTTATATTCCTTATGTCGATAACCATGTAGGTAATCGTCTTCGTTATATTTTATCTACAGCAATATAGCATCAAAAATTCGTTCCAAAATGTTCCCTATAAATATCTTCATAAATATTTCATCCCAAACAACATGGCTGTCAAACAATTTCCTAAACATCACAAAGAAAAATTCCTTCCACGAATAGCACATTTTACCGCGTTTTGGCCCACATGGAGTTTCAAATTCCACTGTTGAAGCGTCATTAAGCCTCCTTTTAGTACAAAGAGTAATTAAAAATTATAAAGCTCACTGACTTTACGAGTTACGCGTAAATAAGTGGCTATTGGTTGGCTTAATTAAAGTAGAACAAATTGAACAAGCGGGCTGCACAATGCATATAATTATGCCCAGTATAGTTCCAGAACGATCTATTTTCCAAAGAACTCGCATAAAATTTAGTTGCAATCATTTCTTTTCCATTCGATTTACAAACTACTTGAGTGGCTTTTGTTGTCGCTCTAGTGTGTTACAGAGAAATCTTAATCAGGGTCAATATTATTTTGAAGTGTAGGCACTTCAGTGACCCCTTGTCGTAACAATTTGGGGAAGTTACTCAAACTATATGAATGCTAAGTCAAGTCATTGAGAAGCAATACCTTTCAATTGACCTTCGCTTATTATGCCTGTAAATAAGAAGTATTTATGGTAACATAAACGATGAATTTCAGAATACCTACATACAATAACCCCTTTCTTTCCTACGTTTTGCTAAACATTCCGGACCATCCAAAGACATACTTACCAAAAAAATTACACCATTCACCATACCTTACATCGCTGATCACAGTAGTATATAGGGTAGCAATTTACAATAGTGATAGTGGTATCAATCAGACGCAAGTGATCGATAGTGTGTGCCCCGCCTTGCCCTCGGCCCTGCTAACCTAACGTACGTTACATTGACATTCATTCTCTAGATAGGGTACTTTAATGATGCCTATATGCTTTCACACCTCGTAAGGAGAAGCGTTTAAGCTTGTATTTTAGAATTTTTAATGTTAAGTAATGATTTATTCTTAGCCACCATATTAATTCTGTGATAACATATTATCATAGTGTAAAGTTTCATATTGTAGTTAAGTTTTAAAACTAAAGACATAAGATACGTATTGATTACACTACCTATTACAATAACAAGCAACTAGTTTTATTAATAAGTATAAGTGTATAACCTTTGAGTAGGTATACGAATACGACTAAAAATAAAGATAACATCTGCATAATTACTATATAAACACATTTGCCATACGCATATTCTGTACATTAAAAAAATAAAAGAATCCTATCCAGTACCTATAGATCCACCAAAAACGCGCACTTGGTAAAAAGGGGCGTTGTGTGAACAAAACGGGTGGGGTCTGAACGGTCCCGGGCACATTATAACCGCCACGGGCCATTGCGCTCGTTCCCGAAATATTGGCGCGAAACATTGCTCGTGATTTTACCGTAATTCAGATCAAACGCGATTCTACTCAATTCTCGAATAACGATCGTGAATTTGACGGAAATGGTTATGTCTCTGATCTGAATGAAATAGATTGTTTGGAACATTAATTAAACTTTTCACTTTAAATTATTTTTAAGGTAACAGCTGACATTTCCCTTAATCAATTATCCAAACTTTAACTTCTAATATTAAACCTACGTATTTAATGGATAATGGACAGGCACATTTTCCTCGCAAAATCAAAATTTTTTCAGCATATCAACGCTAGGCACAAGACGCAATATCCATACATTTGCAGAGTGCATAACCTCGTCAGTACGTCACTTTTAGCAACGAGGAAGGAGTGCATCTATTAATTCACCACAATATATCTCATCCGCGTACGTTTCCTACATAATCCTGCTAAGTAGGACACTTGGACGAAACAAGAGACTTACAACTACATAGTCCTTGAGCAAACGTCGTGACAGTCTACATCCCAACTGAGAGCTAGCTCGAAAAGTCGCCAAGCGATTTTGTCATCAAGGCTGAAGGGAAACCGTTGATAATTGCTTGCAAGCTATCTACCTACTCTTCTAGCATTGCGCCCACCTAAGTCGTTTACTGTAGCCGTTACACAGCGTGTTCGAACCGCACGAGCAATTGACAAATGTGAATATCTTACTGGTTTATACATTCGTAAATTCAGATAAATAATACTTGTAAATCTGTGGAAATAGCCAATCTAAGATGTTGTAGTAATATTTTGTGATCGTTGAGATTTCGATAAATATTCGTTTAGATATAAATTGTGAATAGTTACAACACACAATTACAGAAAATACTTTTATTAAAGAGCGTATTTGTTGCATTTCAAATTGACAAGCCGCACCTGCTCTTAATGCAACTTGTTTACGTCTCAATTTCGATACTAATTAATAATTTATACTCTTTTTGTAATTAATCGACATACCTATGCTTTCTGAAGTTGTTAATTTCTGGATAATTGCGATTCATATTTTAAAAAAACTTTCCGATTCAATTTTGAATTTAAATTCACGTAACAATACTTAATAAATATAACGTAAGTATGACAAATTGAAAGAAATTAATTTTATTTTACTTAATGTAAGTTTAATATATTCAATTAATCCTGTCCCAGCAGTAATTTAAAATTCCTAATTGTCGGAAGTAATAAACCCTTAATTAACACTTGCTTATCACGCGATCATTAAAATCTTTTTTGTATTCTTTTATTTTAATTTCATATCAATATTAACAGGTTTACCATTATAAAAATACAATTATAATTATTTTAATTACATAATTATTTAACACATTCAAATTATGTACAAATTAAAGGCAGACTTTGGAATTGGTTCTATTATATATTCTAGAACGATTGAAATGTTTTCTTCTATGTTCTATAGAACTATCACAGTCAAATAAAATTGAAGGGACCCGGGACCATTCTAAATTGACATTATAATGGAAAAATCATAGTAACGGACAATGTGCTTAGATTAAAAACATTCTAGAAGCACTACATATTCACTTTCAAATTCTACCCATCATTATAGACCGGGAGATACTGACACAAAATTTCGAGTCATTTGTAACAGGATGGCGGTTCTACAGGGGTCTTAGTACGCAATGATAAAAAGAAAAATGATGGTGTGATCGCTGGTATCGGTGGTTTAGTCTCGTGGGCGTTAGCCGAACTCGTCGGAAAAATAGTGAAAGTCAAACGATTTGTAACACAAAAATTTTAGTATTTACCGATAGCCCATAAAAAAGAAGTAGGCGGTAGTATCATGCCATACTTTTCCGGTGTGACTTACAGCCCGCCATACCGACGCGAATATGTTGATTTAAATAAAACAATTATTCAACCATTTGTACCAGGCTAACTTTTGCACAGGTAACCATCGTCGTGCAGCCATTTACGAAAATCACCATGCCATACTTTTCGGACGATTCCAAATGGTCGCCATACCGCCGAAAATCAGCAAAAAAAATTTATTTCGCCAAACTTTTTGTACCAGTATTGCATTTGGATTTTTGGAGAGTATTTGATAAAAAGTGACCATTATTATATTTGCCATACTTCTAGTAGGGGGAAAAAGTGCTGTCATACTTGAAAAATTAATTTAGTATTAATTTATATACGTGAAGATTTCCAACACCTAGATCTTTGAAATTTTGTATTTATATTCTTTGATCCTCAAACTTCCAGGAAAAATAAGTGCCATACTGTTACAAATCGTTTGACTTTCGCTATTTTCCGACGAGTTCGACTAACGCCCACGCGACTAAGCCGCCGGTACCAGCGTTCACACCATCATTTTTCTTTTTGTCATTGCGTACTAAGAACCCTGTAGAACCGCCATCCTGTTACAAATGACTCGAAATTTTGTGTCAGTATCTCCCGGTCTATTAGACTTGCTATCAAACTCTAAATAAAATTTAAAAGTACCCCTCTATAGTGACATAATAGTGGATCAGAAAATCATAGGAACGGACAATGGGCTTAGGCCTTAGGGTTGTTTGAATGAAACAGAGTCGCGTGGTGCGCACGTGCTCTCCGCGATTATGCTAATTCGCGAGATGCGAGATTACTGCCATGTGTAGTGTGTACAGTGTACACTAAGCGATCGATACGGATTGACCGTTTTTGTGGACCACCTATGTGATGATTTAAATACGAGATAATTGGGGTTTAAAAAAATGTATAGATTCTTTCTCGGGTATATTTCTAAAATTAAAACATTACGCCAATTTCTTAGGAAATCAACAGGAATGCAGTCAAGTTGTTGTACCAACTTCTAGTAAAGTTTATTATAGATGTATGAAAACAACTGTCTCATTAGGTCAAACTTTTCATTGTCAAGTATTGCCTAAATATTGTGTACAAAACTGTAAGATATTATACCTACTTTACTTTGTAAACGTAAGACATCTGGAAAGAAAACTTCTAAAATTGGATACTTTGGCCGGGGAATAAGTAGGCTAGAATTAAAAATAAAAGAAGAGACTGAAACATATAGCTAGTAATAGCCAGTTTCTAGAAAAGAACCAGCAAAAACGAAAGAAGTGCAAAATGTGTGTTTTAGACCGTCTTTCTTGCATTTCGTGGCGCTCTGCCAACTTCTGCCTAAGTATTGTCTCAGATTTACGATATAGTTATGGCGAAATAAATTTGGTCTCCAAGATGTGGTATTTCAACTCATGGTAAAATTTCTTATACGTAGGAAAAATGAACGCAATAAGTACTATATTTGCAAAAGTTCGTATATTTGACCAACTTTAGAAACTTCCTTTTCCTGAAGTTCCTTAAAATTACATAAATTTTCATTTGAATCAAATAATACTCCGACGATTCTTCAGAAAAATTACGAGAAGAAAATTATATCCTTGGGAAATCTTAAAAATACCTAACCCTAACCCGCTCGTGAGAACCGCATAATAAAAATTGTAGAGTTAAGCAACTCGCTATTTATTTAGGTAACGCGAAACGCACGTGCCACCCCCGGCTTGCTACCCTCATAAAACCACATGCTGCACATTCACGCTAATTTCAACCTTACCACCTTGATATACAGTCTATTAGACTGTCCGATAAATTTGCCAGATAGTCGAGTCTTTTAGTTGAAAATTAAATGGCATTGTTCGTTCCCTCATTAATGCAATATTGCGCTCTCTGAGGCACTGAATGGCGGGGAAGGTTTTATTGTGTGCGAAATTTATTAACTGAGTTCTCTAATAGTGAAAAGTTTTGTTTTGATATTTATAGGTCAATAGTTTAATGTATTGTAGGGCAAGATTGGGTGAGCGTAAAGGTCAGTCGATTTATTTGAATAGATACGAATCGAATATAAATAAGGTATCTATAAGTGTAATGACCAGATTTTATTTATGTTGTGTCTCGATAAAATAAGAATATACTGTGAAACAAGAACGTGTAATCTACCACGGGCGATCCTGGTACGTCCCGACTTCTTTTTCAGTCATAGAAGCCATATGGTCTTCATCACATCCTCATCTCATAAACAAACAGAACTGGCCACAAATTCTAGCTTTAAAAAGAAATCACGCCATACAGAAACCCGCCAGATGGCACCTTATCGACCCGCGAAACACTGCTATAGTATAGGTATAGTGGTATTATTCTTTAATCGCAATCTCCGATTAGCATAACCATTGTTACGCCGCTACACATGTTATCGCGGAATGAATGGCCGGTGACGTCGCTACTACGATTATTGTAAAAATCCAGTTGTAGCCGTAATTATCGCAGCTTGTATAAGTTAGTGCTTGCTCTAACTTCGTGCATTGTATGTATAGTAATTTGAAGTGCAGGAAGATTAAATTTCCTTTTGTGTCATACGACTTGAAGACGATAAAATGCTGTTTTCATTCTTTATACTTTCGTCTATAAAATACAATAAAACAATGAATTCGAACCTTCCCACGAGTGACAAAATTCGTATAGTTCCAATTAGTAAAACAAAAACAACTTTCCACAAACTTCAATAAACATCGCAATTGATCAAATAAAAACGAATAATCCAATAATTGAACGGCCACCGTCGCCGCGACAAACACAAACGAACAAAAAATAATAGAATAAACGAGTTAAGCCCTGGCTTATTCCCACGAGGCGACTAGCTTTGATGTTTGGACTATTCACAACCGTAATGGCGAAATATATCAACCCCATGTGAAACATTCTGTAAAACCCTAACCAATGCCATATACGACACAATAACGTCCTTATCCTTCTAATTAAATAATTAGACTTGTTTAATTACAAATGCAAAAACTCTTTTCTACGAGCCAAGGACTTCGTTATAGCACAAGGGCCACGTCGGACATACATAAAACATGAGAACGTCAAAGAAAATGCAAAATTCAAAGCGAGTCTCGAGTTGACGCAATAAAGTCCATTTCACCGACATTGATGGAATCCGACGACGAAAAACAAACACGACTCGTGTTGAACGATAAACGGCAGGCTAAATTCGTTCTTGAATAATCTAAATGTGCCGTCGGCGGGTTAATCCAGCATTTTACGGGAAACGACGGAGGCGACCACAACACGACTGACTAATTGCAACTCTGAACTGATAATCCATTCGCAGCGGGGCGGCTTCCAAATTAAAAACCCCCTGCAATTGTCCGGCCCGGCTGTAGCCAGGGATTACCGCTCCCACGGCCCCGCGCTCGCCGACCCGAGGGGAACGCCAAAAGTTTTGTAAGAATTCCCAAATCCAAAGATGAAATAGTAATTTATCAAAGGATTTTGAGAGGCCCAAGAAGTGGAAGTGAAAGATGGGACACCCTTATCGGAAATTGCAGTTGTTGCTTATCACAAGTTTTTCGAACCCCGGGTGGTCTGCCACTTTTGTCTCTTTGAGATAATAGCTCAATATAGGACCAAATAAGACATACCATTCAAGTTTTGTTTGCAAAACGAGTGTCCAAAATAGATTGTATATCATACAAAGTTATGGACACGGATGTTTCGCGTTCCGCATACCTAATAGATCGGAGTACTAACCCTTACATAAATAGGAAAACCATTCTCCACGCTTACGACCTGATTATTTATAAGCTTTTAACGGATAATATATGCACGATGCGCTGCACCTAAACGAATATACTGTCGTATTAATATTCAAATAGCTTCGGGCAATGGTCGAGATCCCCACGGCATCACTCCCATTTGCTTTACAACTGTGGTCAGGGAGAGTAAACATTACGCCTGAAAAACAAATTAAGCTAATAAGCAGCTGGTATGTTTCTGTTTTATTCTTAATTGCTTATTAATTGCTCAAAGTAAAACCACCGCACAGTCTGTAATAAAAATGTCCATGACGATCTTATTTTAATTTGTTTCACCAGCTGTAAAGGTTACGCCTATTATTGCACCTGATCGCGCATGATTACAAACAATCCTAATGACATTGAGTCACCTGGCCGGTAAGGTCAACAGCGTATTCGTCCTTTGTCAGGTTACCTACGCACATGCTTCTCAAATTCAAACGACGAAAGCGATAACGATCGGAGCTCTCGACGCATTCCCGACGCATTCAACGTTTATGATAGGTAAAAAGAATTTCAGTACCGAACACGTGCGAGGGTAGATTAACAAAGGGTTCAATTTTTTCATTCATAACCCAAAAAGTCTACACAATTACGAGATTAGGAATGAAAAAGCGGGGCGATATACTTGTGTGTGGGTGGATGTACGGTTACAATCGAAAACTTTAACAAATAATCAAATGCACATGTAAGTTAACCTAAAAGTTGTTGAGCGTTTAAATCTAGATTCAAGACTGTCCTTGCCAAGTTATGTTAATGGCCACCAAGCAAAAACTATGCAGAGATTCTAAATGCACACAGCGAATCGTTTGATGCGGCATCCAGAACGAGGCAGCTTGTAATGGCTTGCACGTAAGTATACATAATTTGACCACGTCCGTTTAGCCCCGAGCTGCGGCGCGCACGCACGCGACGACGCGCGTCAGTCGGGAGCCGCGCTTCTTATCGACAGAGCGTGTCAATCAAATGTAGCCTCTGCTGCCAGACCATACGAGCGGTATACCCACAGGCTCGCTAATGATGGACAACTTCTTTGTGCTGATGATTTTACCGTTATGCGTCTAACTACTTCCTTGGTTATTGTAATCAGAGAGAATGTTTCCTTTGCGTATGCTGTTTTAATTGTTTGTGCTAAATGACCATGTCAAAAAGTTATCTTCTTCAAAACAAACATTTATGATTATACCGAATATCTTTATATTTTTATTCTGGCTGATATTATCGTATCATTATAATAGTTATGAAAATTATCATCCAGTTTAACCTTCTGTTACAAGAAACATTTAGCAGATATATCTAATACTGGATGCATGTGTGCGAAACTACTTTCCCCCACACAAATGCATTAAGAAATTGATGACACACCATTGTGTAATTTCACAACGAACCGTGTCCGTGGGCGTGATAATTGAGAAGAATCAAAATGATCAATCGTAGGTCTACTCCGTTTAAGTCACAATCCTCTCGAAGCAGATGTAGGTTGACTAGTAGACGTTCACGGCTCGCACAAAAGACGGGAGCGATCGATCGACGGGCAACGTTCGTGACTATTATTCGAGCCGCGAATGCACCAGCGTACATCTGTTTCGTTCCTTTTGCCTCGCCCTGCATAATGAAACCGACCCATTGTGAGGGAAACATCCACAAAAGAGCACGCACTTTAAAATACCGGCCGTTTCGTAAGAAAAAATAACGCGGCCCGAATGTGGGCGTAGCTCCCGTCGGAAATGAGAAGTCGATGCAACTGTTATGACATACGCGGTTCGTTAAGTGTTATTGAAAATAAACAACGGTTCGCGCTTTAACGAAGCCAATTCGCGTGTCAAATGCCGAAATATTTCACGAGGCGGACGGGTGTCGAAACGGAACGGAGACACTACAATTACTCGGAGGGTGAGTGGGTTCAGACAAATTCGATCGATGTACAATCACACCGAAAGAAACAACAAAAACGGGTAATGGACGTGATATTGTTGACAGGAGATAAATGGTCTTGACAGTTAGATCGATTTAATTTTATTGAATGTAATGCTTTGATTTTTTAATAAATTTTTATTCAAAAGCAACTTCTTTTACTGATCAATCGACAATTATGTATACCGATATTTCTATCACAATCATACCAACAACTATTTAAACAAATTGTGAGGCACATAATTATTCTCGAAAGTTCGAAAGCGCAAAAACCAACAGATGTTCCTTACTTACCGCAGTTCTTTTGCACGCCTCATAAGCGAAGCGTTGAGGTGGGTACTACTGTCACTTCGCGCAAAACATCTGATTTTTCAAACTTAAAATGTCTTTATGTATCATACATTGCACTTGTAAGATAATACATACACACACATATTAAGAAAAAACACTATTTTTAACGTTCATGATATTTTTGATGTCATTTTTGTTATTTAAACTAGTTAAAAAACAGTTTAAAAAAGTTCTGTCTTGGACGTCCGTGTGTCTGTATGTGCGGATCCTTTTTCTTGTTAACACGATAGCGACCGAAATACTTTACTAATCGAGTCTTTTTTTTTCTCTTACGCTTGAGTATGCTCAGGAATAGAACCCTTTCATTTTTCAGGGTCTGATTCGATGTGGTTTAATTGTTAGTAAATAAACAAAAATAATAATTAATAAATATTTATTAAAAAAAATTATGAGGCGTGCACTTTTGGATTTTCCAAATTATTTCAATTTTATTTCCATCTATTCATAAAACCAAGTTTACCTTTTCGTTTCTTTGAACATTTTCTAGGAATGAATCGGAATTGCCGCTTACAATAAATTTCCTTTTATTGTATTCTATTCGAATATTTTCATGTTATTGAAACGTTTTGAATCAAACACTTCATTAAGATCAACTTAGTCAAATTCTTTGGAATTTTTTTTTTTTTGGGTTGTAAATATCACTTAACCTTTTTAAGGTCACCCCGAATTATAAGGAAAGTTAACGAAGCTTAATCTCAGCCTAAAGGGATTTATCAAATTACAGATACCAATGGGTACAAATATTGTTGCGTATTTCATGCATTCTTGATATTGTCTGTAACACACGGTCCTCTCCCATTATAGAGAACTTCCTGTATTCTTGATATGGCTGTAACACATTCAATATGAAACGGTTTTGATCCATCATTCAGAACTACCAACTACGTAACAATCAGTGTAGGTAAGTTTGCAATTTGCATTGGTTAGGTGTAATAAAAAGTGGGTACAACAGTACGGGCAAATTGTGTTCCCTCGGGCACAGCGCCTGCGCCGACTATTAAGTGCACTTAATTCAGTCTAAATGCTGCCTCGCGGGTACCAACTCGCTCGCTGACACTTTAGGGTGCTCACTGATGAGAAAACTCCAATCTACGAGCTTTCCATTATGATTGAGAGCCTTTGAAATTGCTTTGTAATTCAATTCTGATACGTTATCAATTTTAGTTATCGGTTGGGTCTTAATTAAGGAAAATTTTCAAATTTCTCTCCCTATAAAAGAAGCAGATAGGTACTCAATGTATAATTAAAACAATTATAAAGTAATATTACTCACATACGTTTAAGTTCGCTGCTCTAGCAAACAATGAAACACGAATAATTTGCATTAATTAAAGCTTAGAGTTGTATTCAGCTCAAAGCTAATAAGCTCGTAGTATACAATGTGTAACTGTATAGACTATAGTGTATACAAATGAATCTAATCTCTCGTAATTTATTCAAGCTCAGCGAGGGGCCAGCCCTGAGACCTTAGCGGGGAACCCTCGCGTGTTGCGAAATCAAAAACTTCCACCAGAATTGATTTTACTTGCGAAAATATTATTTGAGATGGTTATTTTTCACTGGCTTCTCTTTGCAATACAATTTAAATATACACTTCATAGTAAGTAAAGTAAAAGATTATAGATCATAAATCGCATGTTACACAGTATTTACAAGAAATATTTAGTAGCAAAAACTGAAACCGAATAAATACAGTTGCATGTTGTTCTGACCATGAGATGTTTTCATGCATTCTTGCATTTAGGAGCTGAGTTATTCCCACAGAATCTCATAACAAACAAGCTCGATATTAATAGTATTACGACACGCGACACCTTTATTATAATTAGAGAAAGTTATAAAAAATTTATTCCGCTGCAATAAAGATACTTACTTGTAACATAAAATGAACGTTATACGACGGAGTATGCATTATGCATCCGTTCTTAGTTACAATGTACTTACATAAAAAAGATTTTTAGGTCACATTCGTCACAAAAATTTAAGTGCATACATTTACATTTCCTACCAGAGTCCAGACCCATTAAAAATAGCAGCAAACGATGTTAGTGGTTATATTTATAGTAGGCAGGTACAAATAAAATGCAGTAGCTAACGAGCAAAGGTGTTTAATCTAATTCTTACGAGAACATAATACGGATTATATACATAGCATTGAAAATATTCTAATGAGAAGAGTAACACTGAAGTAACAGAAAAACTGAAGTTATTTTATGATTACACACAAATATCTATAGATACGACCCTATGAACCTGTACCAATCTCTCCAACAATATTTAATTGAATCTTAAGCAATTGATATGAAACTCGGGTTCGTAAATCATGTAGTGCGGCCAGACGTCTCAAGTATCCAAGGTGCACTGAGGTGCTTATACATAATTAAAGTTTCGGGTTAAGGGTACCCGCAATTTGGCGCAAGAGCATGCTAATAGCAACTCATCGATTTGACTAGACTCTTGGTAATAGCTTCGTTGCTTTCGCGAGGAAGATGAGGTTGTGGTACTTACTGTTATTCATATGTTTTCATTAGTAGCTGGATATAGTGTATGTATGTACTCAGTCTTGTTAGCACCTGGATATCTGGTAAGTGTAGGTATGCGTTATTCCAAATTATATCGATATTCTTGAAATAAAGATATTTAACGGCTGCTTTATTTTACGATAAAAGCCGAATCAGTAACTACGAAAGGGGAAAACATGGACAAGATTTAAGCACATAGAAATTTATTTAAACAGACAACTAAATTAAATATAACATGTCCTAAAAGCGGCGATAAATCTAAACGTAACAGTAGTTACAATTAACAAAACGCACTCGTCACGACTACACTATCTAAGTAAAACATCACAGACCGTGTCGCAACGCGAAAGGGCTACTGTGTGGGATTATCAGTATCGTTACTATATTTGTATAGCCTTATACAGCTTTATAGACCCACCGGTGGCAGATAATCAAAACAATCTACAACAAATGGAAATTAACTGTCTACCACATTTATAATTCAGAGCCAATATTCTAGTTTATGAAATATAGCACCAGGTGTTGATTCCGCGTTATTTGTAAGAATATTTATTGGCCACCGGGCGACAATATTACTTGTTAAATTGTAAAATTTGCATAGGAAAATGATAAGGAAGAATATATTTGTGCGTTAATCAGTTTTTAAATGATATTTTAAACAAACATTATCACGATTTGGGTAAAGAAATTTAATTGAGTTAAACGAAGAAGTGATGATAGGCTTAAAAAGCCATTAGTTACTGTATATTATACGCATATTTAAATTAAAGAGTTGTCACCGATACTCTATAACTGGAATCGAGAGATAAGAGTCGAATATTATTGATATTAATTAAGATAATAAATAGCTATTTTAAAGATATAAATATTGAGTAGCAATTATTGCCAAGTAAGTTGAGTATAGGTTTTCACTTTTTATACATTTAATTTGTTTATATAAATGATTCAAAACATTATGATAGTGACTAAATGTTCTCTCACTCTTAGCGAGAAACAGAGCGCGACACGTCGGATATATCGTATTACATTACTTGTAGTAATTGTATCTGTTAATTTGGTATCCTGCCAAGTTTTACTACACACAAGTCTATATCAACAAAAATAAAACTGTCTGTCCGATAGAAAATGTTTTATCTTCATAAAACTAGATAGATAGTTTGAAGTCTATATTATGATTATAGGTGCATTTTTATAAGACCCTCGATAGTTCATCACCGGAAATTATTAATCATAAATGGGAGCTAATTAATGGAATTCAAGTAATTTATATAAACGGTTCCTAAAACCAGTAAGTACGTTAACATTGGTGATAGTAAAAACTATGGCTCCGTTGCCATGTACAGGCAAAGGGCCGGGTATAAAAACATGTGCACGGTCAATACATACCATCCATACGAATGAAACCAGTCATGTGGAAACCTGGACCTGTGAGATGACTTAGCCATTCGGGGTCTTGGTAACTGGATGGACTGTATGAAACAATGTATACGAAACGATGCATCTAACATGCTTCATCTAAATATAATTAGATCGCGTCCGATAATTATTTGCACATTGCAGTTTCCAACCAGCTAAAAATGGACGTAAAATTCTATACTATAGGTAATATAACTTATATAAGGAAAGACATATATACATAGTTTTGAGGTAGGACTTGTAAACAAAAACTCATACAACAAAATATGCGACCGCATGTCGCTCGCCCAAGTCCATAATATTTGGCTGTGCTTGCGATACGCAACACCAAATCCCAATTCAAGTCGAGCATAATATGTGGAACAATATAAAAACAGATGTTGCAGTACCTATGCATGGAAAGCTTCACATAAAGCGTGGAACTTATAAATACAGAATGCAGAAGAATATTCCCAAAACGACGAATTTATATTTTTTCATACTTATTCAGGTACTAATTAAGCTGACTAATCATGCATGTGTGTTTCTTTTATACATATAAATCATCCTGTAAAAAAATGATGACGAAGATTTTTATTTAAGGGCTTGGTCTAGTAGTGCAAACAAATGCATCCTGTCATCCTA
>CAJQZN010036136.1:0-13159 GCA_907164685.1 Colias eurytheme | reverse complement strand
ACGGGTGTATTAAGATATTGGTTCATTGAGCACTTTACGACTCCTCTTTGTTTAACGTGTGAAAATATCAAAAAAAGGTTTTCTAAGTGAATACGATGCCTTAGTTCTTTTATAATTTGAAGAAATGACACACGCCTCATCCCACAAGGGATTTTTCGATTTCACTTTTTGTGCAAGGTACGTGGTTTCTATAGGTTAATTGTATTTTCCATTATCACAATATTTTCTCAACAAGAAAATTCTACACGAACATTTACAAGTTCGTCAAAAAGGCACTATTACTCCAGATGTAAACATGTCTCATATTTCATACATGACATTTATTATACAATAGATGTACGAAAGATGAATTATTGCGCCTTCAGTAAACGAAGCAATAGGATCATTTGATTGCGTTGGAAACGGATATGGGACACCTATATCCAATATTCGGTTGTATTGTTTGGTGTGACGTCACAGTCTCATCTATTTTTGTGTAGAGTTAAGGATAAACATGGTTATAAATAACAATTGGTGGAATTTAAATTCGTTTATTTGTATTAATTTTTAATATAATATTTAACTAGGTATTAATAACATAGATGCAGGACATCTAGCAGATATCATAGAAATCTCACAATAGACTAAAAAGTAAATATTTATTTTTCATTTCATTTTCACAACCGTTTATATAATTTTACACATTATTAAAACTATTAATCAATTGTTTAAACTTTTCATATCAAAGCTATTGTATTGATTTGTTTGTCCCTGTTTTCGGCACGAGTCAAACTAGTGCAGTTCGCAAAAGTTATTTCGTTCCCATATTCATGCATTTTAACACTGAACAAAACTATCTGCTATACGAACGAAAGCAAATAGAAATAATTTGGAAAATCCAAAAGTGCACGCCTCATAATTTTTTTTAATAAATATTTATTAATTATTATTTTTGTTTATTTAATAACAATTAAACCACATCGAATCAGACCCTGAAAAATGAAAGGGTTCTATTCCTGAGCATACTCAAGCGTAAGAGAAAAAAAAAAGACTCGATTAGTAAAGTATTTCGGTCGCTATCGTGTTAACAAGAAAAAGGATCCGCACATACAGACACACGGACGTCCAAGACAGAACTTTTTTAAACTGTTTTTTAACTAGTTTAAATAACAAAAATGACATCAAAAATATCATGAACGTTAAAAATAGTGTTTTTTCTTAATATGTGTGTGTATGTATTATCTTACAAGTGCAATGTATGATACATAAAGACATTTTAAGTTTGAAAAATCAGATGTTTTGCGCGAAGTGACAGTAGTACCCACCTCAACGCTTCGCTTATGAGGCGTGCAATATACGCTTCTATCGTGAATAATTATGGCATATATTATGAACTATTAATGAACAAAACAACGAATTAGCTGTCCTTTAAAAATATTTCGAAAGTATAGATTCTGACAAAAAGTAATCATAGGTTAGGTAGCTACACATAATATGTAACATTTAACAAAATTTGCATAAGCTACATTCTTATAGTTTAACTAAATTCAAAAGCATAGAACACATTAAACGCTCTAAAATAATAACAGCATTACAAAGATAAAATACCAAAAATTCATATCGCAATACGTGTACCAATAAATACGGAAATATTCAGAACATTTGTACAGTGAAATTTCGCCAGTCGTTCCACTGTAAAGTCTATTACAATTCTAGCACAAATTACACATACCTTGGCTCGTTAAATATTGTTATTGTTCCTGTAAATTACATTTACGTTATCAAGAATAGAGTGCGAGGTACACGGGTTAATGTGGAATACCTTATAGGTATAACTTCTTGCTGGCTTGTATACATTAACTAATAATTCATAAACCTTTGTGATAGTACCAAATTTTTTATGATAGGGAATTCTTTTTGCATACAAAACATTTGTGTGAAATATACCAAAACTTTTCAAAATTGCATTTTTACGTTTAAAAGTAAAAATAATTTTATAGTTTGAAACTAGCGAAAACAAGTATTTAAACGTTTGAATATAAATTAAATAAGTATTCGACCCTTCTGTCCTATTTAACTTATCTAGTTAAGTGTAGCTTTTTGACTTGAGATAAATTGCGGAACGGAGTTAAAATTGCAGTGGCCTTGTTGTGGCCTGTTTGAGACTTGCTCGAACTATGAGATAAACAAGTTTCATTGGTTTCATTTATTTAATTTAATCATAAATTGAATAGTTAGAACAGTCACATAGTAAGCTTTCTTCATGCAATGTTTACTATGAAAAACTATGTTTGTTATGATTTCTAATTCAAAAATATTCATACAAATTTTTTTTTGTCCACAGTCAGAGATCATCCATCACACCACGTGACGAGGTTACGGCACTCGCGACATCTGGACGGGTACCTGCCATTGCACACGTTGGCCGTAAGTAACCCTCATTTAATCCATCAAAATCTAATTCATCATCAACATTTACCATACAATCCCTATTTCGATTAGCCCTCGAAGCTTTTTCCCTTTAGATTTCATCTTGATTTTGGCTTATTTTTAATCTATTCGTATAGTTATTGCATGAGTCGTATGTTCAATTACACGCATACTTAAATGATTTCATTATGCCTCACGGGGATTGATGTAAGTAATCTTCTTAACTGTAAGTTAAATCATATTCCATTTCTCTGTGCCTACAAATAACTCATAATTAATTTCCTCTTGATAAACCGAAGGAATATCGTAAGGTAAATTCTTGACACGTATAAATGTATTTATGGAAATAAGAACTTATATGTTGCATGCTATAGATGTGTAGATCAGTTTTATTTGAAAGTTACCTAGTTTTTGGTAGCTTTTGAGTTTCTGTTATATGGATATTACTGTTTAATTTAAATATGTGTAAAGAAATAATTATGAATACCATAATAATGACGGAGTTGCACACCCGACTGGGTTTTCAGTTTATTCCGGCGACATCGCCCAAGCTTGCTGTGAAGGACAACCACAAGCCGTTGTTCACGGAATGTTTAAACTACAAACCCACACTGAAGGAAGAGCAACCGCCTGGGACGTATGTCTTTACCGTGAGTATGAAGTTATTACGTGTTTTAAAAGATTGTGGAAAATATTCCAAATATTAATTTGAAGCTAAAAGCTTAATATTAAAATTGTGAAGATGTTTTTTTTTTAAGTAATTAAAGAAGTTATTTAACTAATGTTTGTTTCTAGGTCCATGCAGATGATCGAGATCCCCCAGATATGGGTGGCACAGTGACATACAAATTTGTGTCAACACCAGGAGAAAAAGAAAGATTCCATGTCAACCCAAAAACTGGAGAAATCACCACTGCAGATGTCAGTATTTTTGTGACTCCCATTATTTCAATGAAAATATTCCTATTCATTAAAATGAATGTAGAATGAAAAATTAATCTCCATATAATTTGTCAGATTCTTTTGTCCCCATTGTTTTTGAATTGAACTATTTTCGTACATTTCATATTTCATTTCAACTTGTCGTTTCTTGAAATTTGAAAGCCGCAGAGCTTGAGCGAGGAATAAAGGTGGGTATTTTAAAATAAACATTAGCGCCGTTTAATTGACACGTGTTCTTCAGATTTTTGATCATGACGAGCCGTCCCGCGAGAAAGAAGCCTACATTACAGTTCGAGCCAGTGACAATGGACATCCTCAGCTCGATGATGCTTGTACCATTAAAATCCTCATCGAAGACATCAATGATAACCAGCCAGTCTTCGACAAAGTCGTAAGTACCTTTGGTGTTGAAATATATCCTGTCAAACTTAAGGTATTAATTATACCCACTGCAGACGTAACTGCTCGACGCACTGAACAATTGAATACAACTGCTATTAAGCACGACATATCATCATCTTTCTTGTTAATACTTATGTTGTGTCTTTTAGGATTTATGTAAGCTAGATACTTAAGAGGTATGAACTTGTGAATATTATGTGTATTATGTATTACTTTTACATTGCATCATTCGTTAACTGTGACTAACTCTGCATTCGTTCATTAGCCTCAAACCGTGGCGCAGACTTTATTAACACTTGCCTGTTTTTCGAAGGTCTTCCGTGGAGATGTTTGGAAGGTTTGTCTTAAGAACAATGAATTCCACAAAATGAGAGAAAGCGTTTCGCACAAAGACTTAAACTTTTTACACTTGAATTTTAATTACTAACAATCGATTGTTACCATCGCTAACGTAGTTTGTGAAGTTTTTAGAATCGGTTTTAAAGTCATGATAACAATCGAGTTTATTTAAAAAAACATCTATTTCTACTTGCATGTTGCTGCATGTCTGATTTAGGATCGTAAGCCGCCACTCAAGGCGATATTGGTAATAATTTTATATGTGTGTTTATCTGATTCACCTTTTTTTGCACATTCGTAGTTGATGTGTTTTCTTTAGCTAGGCTGCTCTTTCCCCATAGTCGCATTTTATCACACTGCACGATTATTGATTATTTTCGGAAACTTTCTCTTAAGCTTGAGCATGCTTTGCGTAGGACATGTCAATGTTAATGGAGAGAAAGAACTAAGGTATATATTAATTTTAGGCTAAAACACGTTGTGTGGACACGATTTAACCATGTTTTTTTATGTAACAGAGGACGTGAAGGAAGTTATGTAACAACATATTTATCTGCTGAGTTTGTGAGAAGTTTTAATACTAATATTTTATGTATTTTCCATACAGTCGTACTCAGAATCAGTACCACAAGATTTGCCAAGCGGCCGTGAGGTGATGAGGATATCGGCTACGGACATTGATGATGGAAACAATTCCATAGTGCAATACGATTTAGACTCAAATTCCCCTGACCAGGCGTATTTCTATATAGATCACGATAACGGTGTTATATTCCTGAACAAAACAATCGATGTAAGTGATTAGTTATTTAATGATTGTTCTATTTCCCATTTGTATAATCTACTATTTTTAACTTTTAATATCACCCTTTCAATGTCACATTGCCCTTTTACTTAAGCGTTATTTAAATACTAATATTAATAGCCATAAATTATTAAAATTTTGACATACTATTCAATTAATTTAATCGACTTAAACTATTTAGTTATAATCGTTTATTGATTTAGATTCCTTGCGGCTAATAAATGTTACTGATCATTTTTAGAAACCACCCGGCTACAAATTTAAATTGAGCGCCATAGTGAAGGACATGGGAGCAGAACCGCAACAAAGTTCGATCACTTTAGACATCCAAGTCGTGGAGTCTAACAAGAAAAGCCCGTCTTTCATAGAAGTTCCTGATGAGCCGATAAGATTAAAAGAAAATTACGCAGACTTCAATACTCCGATAGCCACAGTGAGGGCGGTGTAAGTATTTGAATTCAATTTGCTCGGATTAAACTTGATATCTTTACCGAATCTTTTATTGTGTTTGAGATTGATGTGCTTTCTTTGTAGACTTACTTTGTGGATGGAAGTTTGTTTAATCTTTTATATTTGAAAGAAAATGCAAATTATTATACTTCAAGCTAGTTATGATTCTAGTTTGGATATAATTTTAGTATGTATAGATGAGTTTTATTATGAGATATTTTAACGATCGGTAATATTAAGGAATATATTTCTCAGGTTCAGAATGATTTCATTATTCTGGTTACGATTATATCTTTATTCTTTGCCATATAAATTCTCATAAGTATTTCTTATTTCATCAAACATTGAAAACAATTTTCTAAATGAACTGATATTTCCTATTCAGATCAAATATACCAGAAGAGAAGAAACTTCAGTTTGAACTGGTGATGGGTCAAACGGAACAAACAAACAAATGGCACACATTCGTGCTGGAACCAGAAGCTGACTCAGCGTATATTAAACTTGGTAATCATTTGGATTACGAGAAAATAACAGATTACACGTTGACTGTAAGAATACAGGTAAGAAAATATCAACAATCCAATCTATCAAAATATATTTTTGGCTTAGATTTTGGCTAAACACGTTAATTTTGAGGTATTTTTTTTATAATTATTAAAATGTAATTATTAAAGATAAGATTTAAAGAGTTTATGTCCTTTCTTAACAACTACCACTGATATGTCCTTTCTTAACAACTACCACTGATCTAATTTGTGATAATGAAAAATAAAATCACATCACTATTGTAGCGGTAAATGCATGTCTTATAAATACATGCACAAATCAATTTATGCCTACGTAGTACAGATTTCAATAAACCAATCTATTCCAGAACAATTACAAGCTAGCCGCTGAGACCATAATTCAAATAGAAGTAGAAGACGTCAACGACAACATTCCCATATTCAGTGAGATCAGATCTGGGAGTGTTCTAGAAAACGAACCGCCTGGAACACCAGTAATGCAAGTCCGAGCATTCGACGCCGACGGTACTTCAGCGAACAACCAAGTCTCTTACGAACTTGGTGACCCTTCAGATCCTTTCGCTATAGACAGCTTAACTGGCAACATTACCACCCTAAAAATGTTCGACAGAGAAGAAAGGAGTTTCTATAACATCAAAATAATAGCCACTGACAATTCAGAATCAGCACTTATCCCGGGTAAACATAACGCCGGGCAGCAAGTGTTCCTTATAGAGATAGCTGATAAAAACGATAATCCACCGCATTTCACACAAGACACGTATGTCGCGGAGTCCATCGCTGAGAATGCTAACATTAATGAACTCGTCACGCAAGTTACTGCTTTGGATATTGATACGGGTAAGCTTTTTACATTACTCTTAAGTTGAGGAAAACGAAACACTTGTTTTCTTAGTTACAAATTGCTTTTCCTGGATTTGCTTTACATTTTGAACATCGTATTTCAACATGAATAGAATAGGTTACATCAGTTGTGAATGAGGTAGGATTATTTATCCCGTTATCCTTAACAAAAACAAATTAATTAAATGTTTGTATCGTTAATTCATGATAAAATTGATATTGTTACTTTCAAACGATGTACAATTTATATGATACAACTTTACGGGCAAATAATATTCGAAATTCATGGCATTTTTTTTGAAGTTTTTCTTTACATAATATATTATTATTTTTTGTTATATTCACAGCATCCGTGGTAACATACAGCATAGTAGCCGGTAACACGTACGATGCGTTCGTAATACGTAATTTCACTGGTGAAATTCGTGTTAACAACGAGCTTGATTACGAAAATATAACCAGCTACAGCCTGGATGTAAGGGCCTTTGATGGTCTGTATGAAGATTATGCCAAAGTACTGATCAAAATTGAGAATTTGAACGATAATCCGCCTGTTTTCCTGGCCAATTATACTAGGACGATAGAAGAAGAGAAATTGTATGAAGGCTGCATAGTTAAGGTATGTAAAGTAAATTGGGCAATTATTTATTCTAAAATAAAATGTGTCGCACAAAGCAAAACACACCTACTCGAAAACATTCATAAAAGTTCGCTTGTGTTGCGTGGTATGATTGATAAATAACGAGCATTACATTTTGTATAATATTTATTTCCTTATAATTTATAAAGCATTTTTTGTACTAAAAAGCTATTCTTAGATGGACACAATACCAATAACAGTAATTACATGGCTATTAAAGAAACACAAAATTATTTGTTCACATATTTTGAAAAAAAAAATTATTTATTGATTATTAAATATTATGCGTATCTAGATAAAAATATCACAATTTTGAATGAATGCATGATACTAACTCTGCAATGCATGCCAAGATTTTACAATCTTTGCAAATTTATCTACTAATTATAATTTTAAACCATCACAGGTAGAAGCATACGACCCAGACCTCGACAGGAACGAGCCCCAAAACATAGTCTACTCTTTAGTGAAACACGAACAAAAAGAGTTCCTCCAAATAGACAATGATGGCTGCCTCCGGTTAACTAAACCGTTGGACAGAGACCAGCCTTCTGGTTTCACAAGATGGCAGATCCTCATCATGGCTGCTGACCATGGGGGCAGATTGGGGTCAGATAGCTTGAGGTCCACTACGGAGGTTATACTGGAGTTGACGGATATCAATGATAATGCGCCGTTTTTGACTAATGTAAGTATTTTATTTGTTATAGATAATAGTGAAAATGTTTAAGTTACATTGTTGTATGTACTCACAAGTACATACTAAAATAAAGAAGAGAGGTTTTGATTCAGAACTACTAGAATTTTTGATTAGTTTGGTGGCAATAGTACATAATACGATTTTTTGTCTTCTTATTAAACTTACCTAATGTAATAATTTATGATTTACATGTCGATCAATTGCGTAATTTACACAAAAAGAAGTTACCTAGAAAGAACCCAACTTACGATTTTAGCGAAATATAAAAGCGAATTTAAATAAAAACGTTTATACATATTATGAATTATAGTTTATTTATACGAAAGTCTGTACAAATTTAATGAGGTATCAAAATACAGAATACGCGTTATTTAAAATTAAAGCTGAAAATAGTTCTTTCTAGAATTTGTTATCCAACGGTTTCTATAAAACACCTACACCTAGCAAAATGCCAGTATTAAGTATTTACTAAGAACTCAAGATTCCTTTCAATTATTTAGGCAGGAGAATAACTCAGCCTTGTAAAGGACCTGTGACACAATTCTTTTAGATCCCAAATTCAAAGCGATATTCAATACCCTGGAATTCTAAAACATCTCGAATTACACTGTTTTGTGAAGCTTTTAATTTTCTATACCATATTGAAATCATTGATGGTTTTTGTCGTCGACTTATGTTACGACATTTATTCCATACGCATACCCAATAATTTTAACTTATGCTGGTCAAAACTGGCGACAACGAGCAAACGACCCGGTCGTTTCGCTCAGTGGCGTTCCATGACTGAGGCCTATGTCCAGCAGTGGACGAGTGTAGGCTGAAAATGATGATGATGATGAAGCATTTTTATAAGTTTTTTGTAAGTTCAGATGTTTAATATTTTATGTAAAACGTACTATTAATATCCGACCATACCTTAATTATTCAATTACTTTTGCAAAAGAAATCATCACGATCAAATATAATTTGACTTAGGTTAGGTTAGGACAAATCCAACTGATATTTTTTTCGAAGTAAAATATTTTCCATGTTAAATCTTAATATTATCTTACCTTACGTCTTAATCGGCTTAATTGTTTTTCTATACAATTTATCCTTGTACTTTTACAATTGATTTTCTATTACAATAAATATAAGATCAGAAAATAATTAGGTAATTAGGTCTTCTACAAATATTATGTTTTATCAAGTAGGTATGGTAGAAAAACGTAGCGGAAAGCCATAAAGATTATCAGAGCAGTGTTATCCGTAATCTCGAAAGTCAATAGGCTTGTAAGAAATTAGTTATCGTTTATTCAGATTTATGCTGATTGCCGATCCGCTAAAAAACTCTTCGGTTGTTTTCCCGAACTTTGTTGTTGGGCACGTCTTAATCTGGCTCTGGAAGTGATTTCGTTTACATTTGTACTTGAATTATTTTCTAGAATTGTTTCTTAGGCTTCCTTTGGATTAGAAATATACGTGGATTTGAAGTTGTCATGTACAAAAAACGTTTCATGTCGTATTAATATTATGTGGAACATACATACCTACTCCAAAATATAAAATATATGCTGAGCACACGTGTCAAAAGTGAAACGTCTTTGGCAAGATTCAAACTTACCAAAATTGTCCATGACGTGACCTTGAAAATTTACTCTCAACGCGTGTAAGAAGTTTCACTTGAAAAATTGCAATTATTTTTCTAGTAACAAGCCTATAATCTATTATTAATATTAACCAACTGTCTCGTCATCATTACACAGCTACAGTTACAAAATTTAAGCGACTTTTTTTCAATTTTAATCCAAAAAAAGTTGAAACTAAATTGATTCCGTTTCAATCGTTAACACTAATTAGCGCAACGAAAATAGCTGGAAGCGAAATAACAAACGGATTCAATACTCCTTTAAATTTCCAATTTTTACCTCAGAACATGAGTTTCGTTCCCCGGGTATCCGGGCCGTTAATTTTTCATGCAAATCCCTCTATCTATGAAAGCTCAATTCGTTTTCCGATCCTTTAGACTTCAGGTATTTTCCATTTTCTCTGCTATCTTCGGATTTAAATAATACACGGAAGGTCCGGTGGCTTACCCGGTTGTGTTCTATTGTGATTGATAGATTAGGGGTCTTCGGTGAACCGCGTGTTAACTGGATTAAGTGTTTGCATTATTTATTACATATGTTTTTCCCGCTTTAGTATACCTATGGAAATAGATTATTGAATTTTTTAGCATAGGTGTTATTGTGTTTTTTATTTCAGCTTAACTTGTGTTATTGTCGATTATTTTTTTACGATTCTATTTTAACTGGGAAAAAATGTGTCTGATTCGATTGAGTGGGATTACAATTTCATTCGACTGAAATTAATAAAAAATCGATAGCATAGTACTTATTTTAAATATTTAAAGTGTGTACAAAAATCCTACACAAATATGAAAATCATTTATTCATTTACACCAAGGATTCAGAAGAAAATCAGCCAAGTTTTTAGATGCACTTTATTTACCAATACGGCACTACATTGTGCCGTACCAAAATGTACTCTAATTATAAACTAATAAGGCACAATATTGCAGACACAGCCAGTGATATGGTACGAGAACGAGCCCCCCGGACAAGTGGTGATCCTCACAGCTAAGGACTATGACTCGGCAGAAAACGGGCCACCGTTCACCTTCGCACTCAATGAGTCCGCCAGCTTCGATATACGCTCCAAGTTTCATATACAGGGTAATTATTTTTAATTAAGTAGTTTTTTATAATATAACTATGGCTTCATCCATACAAAATATGTTGATAAAATGGTAAAACCGAAAAAATACGTTGATATTCTTTTTGTTAAAATTGAAGAAAAAATTAAAATTGAGCCATTTTGTTGTAGCAAGTAATTGATTACAAATGTTTTTTTTTCACTGCTCAATCTAAGAATAATTTTAAAATGACTAGGTTATCAAGTTAAAACGTTGCGTTGGTTAAAACTAATAAAGACAACGACAGGCGTAAAAGGTCATAAAATATTACATATGTGTAGGTAAACAATATATACGTACATACCTACTAAAATGTATGTGATAAAGAAACTTTGCCGTCACTCGTAGGCAGTGAAAATTAGTTTTCAACAATATGTTAATTTATTTTATGAAAATATACAGTATAATTTATGATTAAAATATAAATAAAAGCAATCAGCACTGATTCCATTTAAATACATTTAATTTAGAACAAACATTGAAAAATCAATAGGTACAGGTTTTTCTTCTGAATAAAACTTTACGCGATTCAATCTTATTCCAAACTAAATAAATTAGAGGGAACTCTCCTCCACTGAGGAAATAAGGAGAGGGGAGGCTTCAATTAAAAAGGGAGCGATTTAAATATAATTAATTTGCTATGGGCTAGGCATATTTTTTTTAATTTCAAAGGTCAATAATTAATATTAATTGCGAGCTCTTCTCTGTAGAAACTGCTGTCAGAATAACTTTATCGTACTTCTAGAAGTTTAATAAATAAATATCTAAATGTTTGAATTTCAGTTTGACCAAGAAAGTTGGAAAGGGCGATGTCCTAAGTTACAAATAATTATTCCAAACTAGCTATGCCGCGTGATTTTTGACATTTCAATCATCTCTGTATTTTCTTTATTTTATTTTATTTTCTTTATTTAAGGATCACAAAAGGTCGTTACATGTGTACTTAGGCTAAATACAGTTTTTTATATATAAGTTGGCGTATGCACAACCGGTTATATGTGACCACAGCTTACACACAAGCGTTAACATAAATTTATGAAATTAATACAAAGTGATAACAAATATTAAAACAGCTTAATCATACATATATAAATGATTAAGCTGTTTTAATATTGTATTGTAGTATTGTTGTGTATGTGATATTATGATTTATATTACCTACTGTAAAGTTTCATCCAAAGCCGTCCAGTAGTTTCTTCGTTACAGAGAAACAAACATCCATCCACACTCACAAACTTTCGCTTTAACATTAGTAGGATTCTACTACAAATAAGCACTTGAAAACATCCACATAATCGGGTCACGAATAACCAAAATAGAGCCCCATCATTAACATAGTTAAATCGCAATAAATGGCGTCCCAAGCTAAACTCCTAACTTTGTTCCTCGAGTGCCAATTCAATTTGAGCAATTTGCGCGTTGATAATTGTGAACCGCGGCTAAGGAAATTGTAAAATAAACTCATTTTAACATTTTATTTTACTAAAGTGCCTATTTACTCCAGCCAGTTTGATTAGTTTTAATTATAAACTGTTTTTAATCTGAGATAGTCTTCCAACTTTTCTTTTTATAGCATTACACATTTGATTATAGTTTTAGAAATTTTTGGTTCCGACAAAAACACGTAAAACCTAACCCATATGGTCAAATATACAGTAAAAATTGCTATAAATGTACCTCTTAAGTTTCTACTTCTTCTATTTAACACAATTTCGAATAATTTTTGTAGTAATAATGTTAATTAGCCATCCAAACCGCACATCGTCAAAACAATATTCTGACACGTTTGCTTGCAAAATTATCCAAGAAATAAAACACTACATGTCCCAAGAAAAGATCTAAATATTACTATAATTCATTAATTTCCTTTTTCAACAGGCAACATCCTTTCAACCCTAGTGTCGTTCGACAGAGAACAGCGGAAGGAATACAAAATTCCCGTAGCCATTACAGACTCTGGTACTCCAAGGTTGACCGGAGTGTCCATACTCCATGTGGTTATAGGAGATAGGAATGACAACCCTATGTCGTCGGGGGAAAGCAGCATTTTCGTTTACAATTATAAGGTAAGGCTGGCAAAAATTTAATTAATAAGAAGTTTACGAAATTGTGGAAATGTTATGATAATTCTAGTGGATAGTGTCAGTGGATAGTATCGATGAAATTTTTGTAGTTATTTTATGTTACAACTTGTGTTGGAACAATTTGAATTCGTCTGCGCAGTGTTGGATATCTTTTACGTAAGATTTTAACACTAAGATATTATTTTCAAGTACTTTGGTATGAACTATTTAATTGTTAGAAAACTATATCTATATGAAAGAAAGAAAGAAAGAAAAGACATTTAATTCAACACACACATAAA
>CAJQZN010036135.1:0-11228 GCA_907164685.1 Colias eurytheme | reverse complement strand
ACCTCTCAGCTTCCGTTCATCACTACTTTTTGGTACACCCTGTATACATTATAATGATTAGCTATTGCAATTATTGTAAAAAAGCCATCTTCTTGGCCGTCGTACTGAAAAATAACAATTCAATAGAAGGGACTAATTATAGTAACTAACTAACTACATATTTGATTCTATATTCTTGGTAACAGATGATTTGATATATTTATCGCTTCCTGGATTCAACAGCGCTGAAATCCTTTCAGCAAATTAAAATCAGCTTTGTAGTAGTGCCGATACATTATCAATTATCATAATGAACCCATCAACATTACACAGCTACATATTTGTGACCATCAATAATATTACTTTGTGCAATATCAGATACAATTGCTTTTATCGCAGGCTATCTGTATCCTATATGTAAATGTATTTTTATGTACTAAATTATAGGTAATAATCACACATCTTACTGAATATCTAAAACATGTAATGCAAATGGGTTTCGTGAAATCTACATTAAATCTTAATTTACATTGTTTACGTAGCACGAAGTATTCGTGCACGAAATATTCCTTGAGAAGTTTTACACGTCGAGGATTAAAAAAACGAAAGTTAGTTGTTTGTACCAGTACCTATATGGGTTATAATCGTAATTTTATTCTGAATTTGATAATAGTATTGTATATTATTTGAGTAAAATGTAAATTTATTGAAAAGTAGGTATTATATTTAATTAAAACTGTTTATACAGCATGTATCAAGAATAATTGTATTTAGGCGATGCGGTTTCGTCTTATTTTAAAATTCTCTTTATCATATGTCGCTGACAAAGGCTCAATTTTGATAAAGCATGACGTCATAATGTTACACCACAATCCCGATAGGTTTATCGTACATTTCCTATGACTAATTTAAAATTGTATGTTATCTTTATTACAGGTAAGAGCCAAAATAGCAGACTTGAAGTCCAACAAACGGGTGAAGGACACCGGTGTTGTATCGCCATGTGATGATACGTCTGTGGTTATCATTGGAGGCGGGCCCTCCGGGGCTACGTGCGCGGAAACTCTACGGAGTGAAGGATATGCGGGTAGAATCACACTCGTATCCAAAGAAAACTATCTGCCTTACGACAGAGTTAAAGTATCCAAAATTGGCACCGCCACCGATATTGAAAAGCTACAAGCGAGAGACGAACAATACTATAAAGATGCGAACATCGAAGTCCTCAAAGGTATCGAAGCGACGAAAGTTAACACGGAAGAGAGGATCGTAGAACTGAGCGATGGTTCTAAACGTAAATATAGCTCCCTCTATTTGGCTACCGGTTCCAAACCTCGCGTTCCCGATATTCCTGGAATCGAATTGAACAACATCTTCACTGTCAGGAACTTTGATGATGCCACGAACATTCTCAATAGTTTAGGTACCAATAGTGATAAGGATGTGGTCGTCTTAGGTCTCAGTTTTATAGGTTTAGAAATTGCCTCCTCGTGCGCCTCGAAGGCGAAGTCCATGACAGTCATCGGCAAGGACAAGGCGCCACTCGGACAAATATTTGGATTAGAAATCGGTAAAAGTCTCCAGACCTTATTTGAATCCAAAAAAGTTAAGTTTAATTTTGAAACAACTATTGTTAAATGCAATGGAGAGAATGGATCCATAAAATCTGTCGAACTAGAAAATGGTGTCGTCCTACCCGCAGATATGTTAGTATTGGGTATCGGAACTACATTTTACACCAATTTCCTTCAAAATAGCGGTATTTCTTTACTACCTAACGGTGCGGTTAATGTTAATAACATGTTGGAAACAAACATTAAAAATGTATATGCCGGTGGTGATATCGCTTATGCCCCAGTATTTGCTAAAAACAATGATCAAATGGCGATAGGACACATTGGTTTGGCACAATATCACGGTCAAGTCGCCGCCAAAAATATTTTGAAAAAAGAAACACCTCTCAGAACAGTACCTTACTTCTGGACCATGCTTTTTGGAAAGTCTATTCGTTACGCGGGCTGTGGGAAGCCGGCAAGCTCTTTAGTGGATGGCAATGTAGAGGAATTAAAATTCGTTATATTTTTCTTTGATGAATCTGATAAAGTTATATCTATTGCGTCTTGTATGCGCGACCCCGTGGTTTCGCAATTCGCCGAACTACTGTATCAAGGTAAAAGTATTTACAAGAAAGACCTTGAGAATGACCGTTTTGCTTGGATACAGAGCATTCACTAAGCATTATTTATGTATTCCATTAAAAAGTTTATGTCAGTATTAGGCATGTTAATAACGTGTAGGTACTTAAAATTTTGTCTTCATGTTCCAGTAAATTGAAATAATATTATTGTTTTATTTTCATTACATTTAAGTACAATTTACAGTTACACCTGTTGTTTAAATATGTTTTAAAAACTATTTAAATAACTTTTTTCAAAATATATTTTAAGAATTTATTTTTAACAAACAAATACCTGTGATTTTAATACAATTTACATATACCATGTTTCTACATAACATGATGTTTAGTGTAAGATAAGAAGTATTTTGAATGCATATGAAAATAAGGAAAATGATTATTGCAATAAGTTAGACTTTGCTTAATATGTATACACAGTACAAATATAATGCTTTTTAATATATTATAGCAATTGCTGTATTTATTATTGTTGAATATAAGTCTTTAAAAAACATATTTGTTTAATTTCTCCAGACAGGACTCTATTTAAAAATCATTGTTTAGATACTAAAAATTATTTCCATGGGTCTAGTAAAAGATGTACCTAAGGATCTATATTAGCTATGCTCCCCAGCTTGGCCTGTAGTAGACTGTTGAAGATTGGTTTTAACACCTTCCTTGGTTCATACATAACACTTTGAATGTGAAGATCATCATATGATCAAATGCATAGTTTACGATTCTATTAATAACATACAAACATTTTTTTATAAATATAGATGGGGGGAAAGAATTTTTAGTGGTAACCAGTGACCCAATATACTAACTGAAGCAACCGTTTTTTTCACTATCATCACAGCTATAATGAAAGAATTACTTGTGATTAAACTCAAACTCAAACTCAAACATTTATTTATTCAATTACACTTCTTATAGAAGCACTTTTGAAACGTCATTACATATTTTAAAATTTACCACCGATTCGGAAAGCAGTATCTACGGAGAAGAACCGGCAAGAAACTCCATAGTTGCTCTTTTAAATCATGTCAGTTTTACAATTTTACAAAATACATATGTAACATCATATCTTATATATAAAAATGAATCGCAAAATGTGTTGGTAAGCGCATAATTCGAGAACGGCTGAACCGATTTCGATAATTCTTTTTTTATTATATTCCTTGAAGTACGAGGATGGTTCTTATGTAGAGAAAACGTAAACATGTACCACGGGCGAAGCCGGGGCGGACCGCTAGTATTATAATAAAATTATTTTTATAGGAATTAAAAGCCAAAAATATTAGAGCTATAAATTTATTTCTATTGTACTTTCTACCTATACATTATTATATTTAACATTCTAATAACCAATAACTTAAATATATACATATTTAATCCCAACTTTCCTTAGTTCGTAAATGTCCAAGTCGTTCATACAGTGTTACATCATTTTTGAAGATACTTCTTGTCAGATTAACAAGCCTGTCTCGTCGAGCTTCAGGTTTACCTAAAGCTTTAGCGTGGCCACTGCATTCAGCCTGAAATTAAAAACAGTATTATTATAGATAGATACATACAATAAATACAAATATAAATAGGTCAAAGATCAACCATAGGTAAGCATGTAGTAACGGGGAAAAACGGGGATGCACGTACAAAGTCGTGGGCGGAAGCTAGTTTAAAATAAATTTGTAAATGAAAAACAACTCCTGAATATTTAATTATATTGGTTGTTTAGAATTTGTTTTCTCTCCATAACAATCATATGCCATAAGCAGAAAGGCTCATGTTCAGGGCCTTGAAAGATATTAAACCTGATTTTTTTCAATCATTATAGCTTTTCAGCTAGGTTTTGAGGTAAGTATTGGTATTAGTGCTCATCTATACTAATATTATACATAATTATAAAGTTGAAGAGCTTTTTTTTGTTTGTTTGAATGCGCTAATCTCAGGAACTACTGGTCCGATTTGAAAAATTCTTTCAGAGTTAGATAGCCCATTTATCGAGGAAGGCTATAGGCTATATATCATCAAGGCTCACGCTAAGACCAACAGGAGCGGAGCAATGCGGGTGAAACACGAAAAGCGCGGCACAGCTATATAGTTATCAATACAACAAAACATAGTCCTTTGAACCTTCCATTTATCTGTTCTATGTATGTTTAGATCTTTAAAACTGGGTACGCAAAAGATCTTGATGTGCTTTTTAATGTATAGAGTGGTTCTCGAAGGAGGTTTTAGAACCTACATCATAATTTGTAAGTAAGAAAAAATTGTCACAGCCGCAGGCGGAATGCTGGTTACGATATTTAAAAATTTCTACTTACTTCAGACAAATAAGGATGACGAAGATATAACATATTTTGTTCTTCAATTTCAAATTCCCGTTGAAGTTGGCGAAGATGTTTCGGTTCTACCTTTTTTACTAAGCGGTCTTTTCCTCTAAAAATGTTACCATTAGGAAGTAAATTTCTACGCAATAGAATAGCCGTTAACTTCATTCTGGCTTAAAGTTTTAGTGAATCTGACTAATATTATAATATACTGTATCGATAATCGATAGAATTTTTATTCCAATTTTTTGAGGTTGTTTTGAATTAATATAAAATAATAAAATGTCAATGTGCAGTTGTCAAATGTCAAATGTCAATCACATGTCAACGGTGACCTGACCATAGATTATAAAATAATAATAATAGATTATAAAATAATAATAGATAACTGAACTGACAGTTACTCACTGAAATGTTGTCCGCATGTTGTCCGTATACTTGCAGTAACATCATAACAAAGCTAAAATATCCGTACATTATTCAAAATAAAACTGAACTGACTTAATTGCATTATAAAAATGATAACGAAACTCGAATTACACCTCTGGCTCAAGTCTGGCTCTATAATGAAGGTTTTATACCTTTACTGTTGTTTGTTAGCTATGGGCTAATGTCACTGATCTGTATTTTTGCTTTATCTTTGGTTACTATGGCTGTCGATCGACAAGCGTAGGGTAGTAATAAGTTTCGTAAATATTTTCTGTGTTAATTGTTTTTAAATGTAAACTATCTCACAATTCATAAATAAGTGTTTAAGCATGGAATTAAGTGACGAATAAGTGCAGATAAGTTAAAGCAGCCCTCTTATCTGGTTAGTGTGTAATTGATATTTGCTATTGCTTCCGTGTATTTGGTCTGCTTTCTAATATTTTTAATGTATTTATTTATTTATTTGTACCAAAATCCTTTTAGTTATTCGTGTCACAGTCACGGAACTTTCTTTTTCAATCACAGTTTAATTGTTACTTATTATTGAAAGTACAATACACAGTTTCCTTTCACTTCAAATTGTGAATTATATTCGTGCTCTACTTATTTCGGTATTATTCGGCTTTGTCTTGCCCATTGTTTAGCAACACTTTAACGGATTAATTTGCCCACAGAATAACAGGATACTTAAAAAAATAGACAAAATATAGGGAAACACAAATTTATTATTTATTTTGACCCACTTAATAAATAAAAATACGTTATTTTATTTTTTTCACAGTCGAAAATTAAATTGCTAAAAATTAAGCTTGATTTATACGTAATTTACTTAGAAAAAAATAATAATAACATTCTTTGTATAGTAGGAACTACAGAACTTCCACCCATATATTTGTTTGGTTTTTCAATTATTTTTAAATTTTTATAAAGAGCACAATGGTTACACATTCCAACTCTATCTTGATCATAATATGATCTTTATCCAATTTACTAAGAATTTAAGAAATTGGCAACTTATTTTACTTTCTTTGCACAGAATTAGAATTCAATCCAAATATTTGATTGTTATATATCCAATTATTTTCAATAATAAAAAAAAAAAATATTATAAATTCTGAATCTATCTTCAATCTGCAGTATCAATACCCATAGGTAATATCATGAAGTTTGAATTTTAATCTTACATAGCTATTTTAATTCCATAAATTTACTTTTATATTGTTCTTAATTTGATGTTCAAGTAGGAACTAGGTACATAATAGAGAAACAAATATTCTCATATAATATTACTTGTATCATTTATGTAAGTACTTTCTTATCTATGATTAATATCTACAAAAGTTTACTGCAATAATCCAATAATAACTTATGACTTATGGTAAAATAACAAAATAGTTATTTAACACTAGCGGTCCGCCCCGGCTTCACCCGTGGTACATATTTATGTTTTCTAAATACATAAGAACCATCCTCATACTTCAAGGAATATATTGTGTGTTAGAAGTATGTTTAAACTGTGACCAAGGAAAACGGGTCTCATTTTTTTTATAATGTACTAGCAGTCCACCCCGGCTTCGCCCGTGGTACATGTTTACGTTTTCTCTACATAAGAACCATCCTCGTACTTCAAGGAATATAATAAAAAAAGAATTATCGAAATCGGTTCAGCCGTTCTCGAGTTATGCGCTTACCAACACATTTTGCGATTCATTTTTATAAATAAGAAGATATAGATTAATATCATACTCTACTTGTCTAAAAACTGTATTAATAATACTAATAGGAAAAGTGAAAAGCTAATTAATAATTAACAAAACAAACAGACATACAAGTTTTGTTTCCTTATTATGACACACAGTGAAGCCACGCTCACTCAAATGTTTTGATATCATCATCTCACCTTGCATACTCCTGTTATGAGAGATCATTCTGTTATTATTTGAGTCATGGCCTTGTACAGATTTGTATTGTTTAATAACATATATTTGAAACAACTTAACTAATTGATAAACAATGAAAAAAAGTAGGAGGAAAAATAACTTCATACAATTTGATGTAAACCACATGATTAAATTCAATTCAATTATTAAATTAGGGTTACAACATCCTTATAATTATAATAGGATATTGCAGCAGACCTTCTGCTATCTAGTTATAGTAGAGAATCCCTACTAATATTATAAATGCGAAAGTAACTCTGTCTGTCTGTCTGTCTGTTATGCTTTCCCGCTTAAACCTCTCAACCGATTTTGATGAGATTTGGCACAGACAATCTTTAAACCCTGAGAAAGAACATAGGCCACCGTTTATTGCGAAAAAACACCACGCGGGCGAAGCCGCGGGCAGAAGCTAGTTTGCTATAAAATATTACTCATAATGTTAGAAAAATATACTAATTTAATTAAATTGTTTTTAGCTGTAGTTAAAATAAGTAATTCCAAAAAAATAACATTGAGATAGATTAATCAACTTATCATCAAGTTCATCCGTTCTGTTACTGGTTTTTAATAATAAAAAAAACTTGATAAATTAATACTAGTAGGTATTTAGTATAATTACCTTTTTAAAATAGATGTTATTTATAAAATACTGCCTTCTAAGAGATTTTTATTCTTATCATATTGGTCAATGGTCATGCACCACATTATATCCTATTTGGGTCTCAAATAGGAATTCTCAAATTTTGAAAGTATATAGGCTTTTGTTCTCAAACCTCGCTTCTTACTGGTCCTTAGTTATGAATAAAAGAATAACAATGTTACAGAAATGTTTCCACAAAGGATGTTAAAAGCATTTAAGAGGGTGTAGAAATAGTTATAGGCTGAAACAGCTTGTAAGGGCTGTCAAACACTTCTATGGATCTATGATGATATATTAAAATAGCCTAATAAATAATATTTTTCACTCAGAGGGCTCCAGGCTACCTCCCAGCAGTGAGCAGTTGGTACCCCGGTTGTTAAGAAGACATCACCATGGCCCAGGTGGGAGCGAACATGGAATACCAGGAATACAAATGGGCGTACTCAATCATGGATTCTTCCAGGTTAGTTATACCCTTGATATGTTTTAAAGTACATAATATAACATTTACTATGTTTTATGGCTTCATTGTCTGAGAACTCCATATAAAGTTGTTTGTTTTATGACCAATTTTTAATTAGATATGTATCAGATTATATCTTAGTTTGATCTGCTGTTATGTATTGACTGTAAGAATAAAATCAGTAAGTATTCATGGAAATATTTTCCGTGATATTTTCTAAGGAGCAATGCAATATCAAGACAAGTTCAAGTTTATTGAAAAATCCAGTATTTTCGTCAATTTTGCATGGTCTATTAAATGACGGTACATGATTATTTGATAAATTATTGTACTTTATATTCGCATGATTCGCAAATTACTCAAATTGCAATTCAATATTTCAACCTATTATGTCAAGAAGGCATACCAGAAGCTGTTTTTGTGAGATAAAAAATCGTCTTCGTGATATCTGTTCAGCGAACCTCAATAATGAAAATCAAATTTGTCTTCTAATAGGTATATAAATATCAGTACTTGTAGTGTTCCCTCTTTTAAATTTAATGAGATCAGTATTAATTATAGATCCAAATTGAAGTGAGGTAACTTTTTCCCTGCTTGCGTAAATTGATTCTTCAAGTGAGGTTTGCGATACTTCCCGCTGATGCTATTAATTGACAGGCTGTTGGCGCCTGTTACGATTCATTACACAGCTCTTAAACCCACTTGGAAGGCTAATTCAATTAACGGTTTGTCGTTAATAGCACCGTGTATCAAGCTATCAAGGTTGCATACGCAGTATATTCTAAATTGATTTTGTAAAAATGGTTCAATAAGATATTCAAAATTAATAACAAGGTTTGTGCGCGTATGTCACGAAATAGGGTTCCGTCATAAATATTCCAAATCAGTTATTTTGTGCATCTATTTTTGTATTTATCATCGCTATGTTTGACTGTTAAATCCCAACTTACTCATCAATCATCATCCTATTGCACGTCTCTTCACGCCTAGACCACTTAACCGATACACTTAAATGAAATTTTAGTACTTACAAAATATTTAGAAGTATGTTTAAACTTTTTAAAGTTCCATTTTGTCGATTTAAATTATTATACAGGTAACGAACATATTTTGTAATACATACATATTTGTTGAACAGTGTAAGAATACACATATTGATGGCGTCGTTTTTAACCGTACAAATGGATTAACAAACAAAACAGACCAAACAGATCAAATGTTAGAGTTCAATTGGGTACAGAACCATTGAAATAGTTTTGTTTGTATTTCATTAATGATATATGGGAAGTTCACACATAATTAAAAATTTTATGGCTGCGTATAAACAATACTAGAGCAACGTATTCATCGTTACAACTACTGTTGTTACTTTGTGGTATTGAATGGTATACCGTATAACAGTATCTACGCGTATTTATGTATTGTGTAAATAAGAAGTGGCACTTGAACAATAGTTCCTCGTCGTTGGTTTTGTAATGCTCGTTGTACGGATGGAGACGAAAATGCTAGTTATTATAAAGTACTTTGTAATTTACAGTTATAAAATTGTGATGTTAGTTCACCGCACCCTATGTTACGAGTGTTTCTGCGTTACATTGCAATAATCCAGGATTTAATACTTTGCCGTTTTTAATTTCTAGTGCAGATATAGGTGTGTGTGGTGAACAGTTGAGACTTCAGGGCATTTTAATTTACCTTAAATTTACCACAGATTCAGCTACAAAATAATAAATATCAAGCGTAAAATGTTTAGTTGTAGAATGATATTTATTTAACTACAAAATTAACCCTTTTCAATTTTTTTGGATACATTTACACCGTCTTCATTGTGACGGTAGATAAAGTAGATAAGGTTCTAGTAAAATAGTGATAGTGTCAAAAGATCCTCTGTTAAGTCAATTTCTAAGAATAAAAATATACCTAAAAAATGTAAACAAAATAACAATTCAGGAAATTCTTAACGCGCGATGGTCACGTTATCTCACTTTAGGGTGGTCTGGCCCTATTTTAGCCGCGAATCGTAACTTGCTACGCGGTAAAGATAAACGTTTGCTTATCTTGACCTATGTTTTAATATAATAGGTCGATAATTGTGTTTCTAGAATAACTAGACGCCGAGGGCCGAGTCACCTTCGTCCGTAGGAGTATACCCGGAGTATGGATTCCCTACACGTGGCCCCTGGGTGGTGCTAATCAGGTGACATGGTGGGAGACAATCGTCGCGGCTATAATGACCACCCATCAGCTGAAGACGTGTCGCCAAGCGTCCGTGTTCCGACATGATGAAGCTGATGTAGCCTTGGTGAAGACGGGTCGAATCAGTTGCGCCTATACAACCTGGACGATTTGATGCACACTTACGCTGTTGCACCTGGAGACTAGTCATGGAGGGTAGCGGGATCCGAGGCACGGTGCACCGCTGGCCGACCGCTAGTCAGTAGGGGGCCCAAGTAGCGTGCTAGCCACATGTGAAAGGCTGCCCCGCCAACTAGCGAAAAATCCCAAGATGCGCCATAGTGCCGGTTGGCGACCGGATGAGAGGGCCCTATGGACATCCTTGGGGGGGCTCGGGCGTCCCCGCAGTCTCCAGACTAGTCCCCATCAGTGTAGCTTCTGAGTGTGTGTCTCAGGTCTAGAAGTATAGCGCCTCGATTCACTGCCGTCTTCACACCTACTCCACTCTCTAAATTCTCATGAAAAAAGCAAGGTACAGGAATAAAGTTGTACAGCGGCAGCACTCCCTCTCGCTGAAAGTAGACCTCACTAACATCAGAGGTCTACACTCCAATCTCGCTGCAGTCCATTACCACCTCGAGACTCAAACTCCTTGTATCTTGTTCCTCACGGAGACGCAGATAAGATGTCCGTCTGATCAGGCGTACCTAACTTATCCCGGATACACCCTGGAGCATAACTTTAAAGCTCGGTCTGGTGTGTGCGCGTACGTACGAGACGACATTTGCTGTCGGCGTCTCCGTTACCTTGAAGACCCCCATCTCTCTGTACTATGGATGCTGGTGGACACAGGCTTGGAGAAACTCATCTATGCTTGTGTCTACCGAGCGCACAGCGGAGACCAGGAGACGATCAGGCTCACAGAGTACCTAAGTGAGGCGGCGGATACTGCTCAACACAAATACCCTTCCGCTCAGCTAGTGCTTCTGGGGGATTTTAATGCCCACCACCAGGAGTGGCTATACCCATACCAGAGCACTGACCTAGCTGGGAGAGAGACGCGTAAACTCGCTATAGCGTTAAATCTCACCCA
>CAJQZN010036132.1:3402-17766 GCA_907164685.1 Colias eurytheme | reverse complement strand
GCGCTCGAGTAAATCCCAAAATCCCCTCTTGGCCTCCCCTACTACAAGTGATTTTGATGATGTTTATCATCAAAATCAGTGGTATCTCGCAAAAGGGCTGGTACAAAGTAACAAAGTGTGTCTGCTAAAGAACTAGCATCCACACTTTGGATGTATTATTTGTTGGAAAAAAATTGAGTGTAACATTTTTTCGTTACGCGTGACTTTTTTCCGTTACGCGCCACCTTTTTCTTATCCCTACCACGCGTGATTCGACGTATTTCTGTAAAGTTGCGTATAGTAAATTATTTTTTGAAAAATAAGGTCATAAAGAAGTTTCACTTCTTACGTGTGTACACTAGTACACACACACATTTTTGAAGTGAAAACTTCTTTAGCGGCGTTGAGCACTTTTTCTGTAATGGGTATAAAATCTTAAACTCACGCCAGGACACGTGACCTGATCGAGAAAACGTAAGACGGATACCATTCCAAAATATCAAACACTAGCGGTCCGCCCCGGCTACGCCCGTGGTACATATTTACGTTTTCTCTACATAAAAACCATCCTCGTACTTCAAGGAATATATTAAAAAAAGAATTATCGAAATCGGTTCAGCCGTTCTCGAGTTATGCGCTTACCAACACATTTTGCGATTCATTTTTATATATAAGATGCTCAACGTTAATAATCAAGTTTTCACTTCTGCCGGCACTCCCGGATTGCAACCCGTCTTTTTTTTTACAATAATTTCTATGTATAACAACACTAACGCGTGCGCATGGTGCGGGAAGGGCGGCGCGTGGTGGCCGGCCGCCTGCGCCGCGTAGCTCTTGGTGCCCGCGCTCACACCGCCCACGCCCACTGCCGCTGGACTCGTCACCTGTGGATATTGTCATATGTTAATGTTTTTGTTTAAGCAAGGTTTGCAATAGTATTTATAAAAAAAAGAACAAGAAACAGACTTAAATAATTAAAAGGAGAATGGGCATTTTACTATGGAAGTTGGGCCTGAACACTTGAGTTGGACCAATACACATGAGATATTGTTTTTATAATAGATCATAACACATACATATCGGGAAAAATATATATAAAATAATTTGGAAAATCCAAAAGTGCACGCCTCATAATTTTTTTTTAATAAATATTTATTAATTATTATTTTTGTTTATTTAATAACAATTAAACCACATCGAATCAGACCCTGAAAAATGAAAGGGTTCTATTCCTGAGCATACTCAAGCGTAAGAGAAAAAAAAAGACTCGATTAGTAAAGTATTTCGGTCGCTATCGTGTTAACAAGAAAAAGGATCCGCACATACAGACACACGGACGTCCAAGACAGAACTTTTTTAAACTGTTTTTTAACTAGTTTAAATAACAAAAATGACATCAAAAATATCATGAACGTTAAAAATAGTGTTTTTTCTTAATATGTGTGTGTATGTATTATCTTTCAAGTGCAATGTATGATACATAAAGACATTTTAAGTTTGAAAAATCAGATGTTTTGCGCGAAGTGACAGTAGTACCCACCTCAACGCTTCGCTTATGAGGCGTGCAAAAATAATCAACCGGGTTTTTGTACAGCCTCATCAAGTTTTATTTATTTGTGTATAATATTTTTGCAATTAATAACTGTTATAAGACAATGACAATATTTTTATGTTACTCCAATTCACTTTTACTTACAAAGACGTACTAATCTTAAGCCTTCTAATAACCGAAATATACTAATATTATGTTTTGTAACAGGTACCTATACCGTGTTTATTATAATTCAACGTAGTTAGACGTTCTTTGTGGTTAACTCCAGTGACATTTAGGTTTATATTTACTTCACTCGAATTAAAAACACCGTTATTGTGCGCAAAATAATAGCCAAGTAAATAAAACTTTTTGCCTAGACTGTACAAGAACCCGATTGATTTATTTTTTTCGTTAGGTATGAGTAATGATCTATCACAAAAACAATATTTCGTGTGTATTGGTCTTAACCCAAGTTTCAGGCCCAATTTGACGCGTCCTCCTTTGTATCATCTTTTTTGTTTTCTTCGTGGTTTTTGAAGTGAAACTTCTTAAGGCGCGTTGAGAGTGAAATTTCAAGGTCGCGTTATGGAAATTTCGTCATGGAGGGAGGCGACGATTTTGGTATCTTTGAATCTTGGCAAAGAAGTTTCACTTCTGACACGTGTGCTCGGCACATAAGCTCTTTTTTTCTTGACTAGCGAGTGGCTATCATAACGTCTCAAGAAATGCGTACCGCGTGGTCAGCTGGCGGCATAATGTATTTTTATGGTATATACGCATTTTTTTATTCTACATAAGGTACCAGGCTACCATAATGTGACAAGAGATGCACATAGCACATGCTTGGCTAGGTGAGATGTTTGTTTATACGTTAACAATTTTTTTCATTATTCAAGGTACCAGGCTACCATAAACTGTCAAGAGCAGTTACATACGACATGGTCAGCGGGCGGCGTGAGATGGTGTCTGGGCGGTCGCCCGGCGACCCAGTTATTTTACCCCTTCACTATTTATGTACCAGGCTGACATAAATAGTGAGGGGGGTTATGTGTTCAACGGACGAGACCTACCATATTTTTTTCTAGACCATTTTTTTTTCATTTATATAATATGGAGTACCAGGCTACCATAAACTACCAAGAGTTACATACCACATGGTCAGCGGGCGGCGTGAGATGGTGTCTGGGCGGTCGCGGCTCTTTGTCACGTTTGGCGCCCGGCGACCCACTGCCGCCCTTCACCGGCTTGCCGGCTTGCTGCTGCTGCTGTTGATGTTACATCATTTATTATTCATTTGTACAAAAAATAAAAAGACGTGTGGCACTCGGGGACTGCCGCGGTTAAGCTATTGCTTGCTATGCCTTTAAGCCACACCTCCGCACCCGTCGGAATGGGGAGCGTGAGGTTTTTTCGTTACGGAATTTCTGGATTCGGTCTCCACGCTCAAGGCCCGCGATAGAAGCTATGCAATAGCTTAAAAATATTGTGTATATGTATGATTTTTTATTTGATAAGTTACATATTATTCAAAATTAAATTACATATAACATTGACATGATTTTAAAAGAGCAACTATGGAGTTTCTTGCCGGTTCTTCTCCATAGATACTGCTTTCCGAATCGGTGGTAATTGTTAAAGTATGTAATGACGATTTGAAAGTGTATCTAAAAAAGTCTAATTGAATAAATAAGTTTTTAAGTTTTTAAATAAATAAATAATAAAAACTTTATTGACATAAAGAAATACTGTACAGCTTATATATGAATCCATAGGCTCCCGAATTAGTTAAATACTGAGTCTCAGGAGCCAGTTTGAATTTGAGTTTTCATTATTTTTAATGTTTAACATGCACTCTACTTCTTATAATTGTTCACCTACAACTCATACACTCGTGCGTAAAAACAATCAAAATTTAATCCACAGCTCATCATGACGAGCAGCTGATGCGACGTTGCCGTACCGTCAATTATTGGCCAAAGCGTGTGCATGATGTTCGTATTACGTGGACAGTGGAAAATAAGCCTAATAGCAATATTTTGTTTCAAAATGTCAACTGATCTCTATAAGAGCGCATCTTATTAAAAGCAGTTTACTCTCACCCACCAACTCATTAAATCTCACTCACTTGCCTACACGAATGAGGCAATTACCTGAATTTCATAAAGCCTTTTTGAATAATGAAAAATGTATCAATTTAAAAAATAATGACATATAAATGGATTATAAACGCGATTTATTCACTGTTTAAATTCACTCTATTACACACGCGGCGGGTTACTCTGTACTCAATGAAACACACTATTACTCAAAACAAAACTCAATTTATTCACTCATCTTAAGATTATATACGTATGCAGAAAAGAATTTCTATAGTGCCATTTAAAAACACAGTAGCGACATCTATTATTGACTTTTAGAGACAACTTGACACATTTGACACTTGACACATTACGCGGCGGGATTTGACAGTTATTGATAGATGTTAGGTTACATTAGGTTAAGTTTGAACATTCCGCCCACCAAAGAACGTAGTTCTTTACGAAACTTAGACATAAACTACTAATAAACTAATTTAAGTTAAATTGAAATCAGAAAACATAAAACAATATTTAGGAAGTTATCTAATTACAACAACCGCCCACCGTGAGCAGTATTTCGCATACATACATAGTAATTTCTAACTCAACTCTCTATATAAAAATAAAGTATAACTATGACTCGAATAGCAAACTAATTACAATAACAAATTATTCGGTAACTTTAGGCAGATAACATAATTTATTACACGGTCTTTTACAAATACCATTTTTGGTTTTAATGGACACTACACGCGTTATGTTATCCTTTCCACTATGTTTTTCAATGATTCTGCCCAAATACCATTTAGCTGGAGGAATATTCTTATCTTTGATAATAACGATGTCGTCGACTTCAGGCTCCGGTCTTCTTGTGGTCCACTTATGTCTTTGATTCAAAGTTACTAAGTATTCATCGGACCACTTCCTCCAAAAATCGTTCATTAATTTTTGGCAATACTTCCAACGTCTTAATTCCGAAATTTGTTTCTCCTCACAAGTCTCATCCGGTATAACAAGTAGTGGTTCTCCTACTAAGAAGTGTCCTGGAGTTAACGGCATGGGGTCATCGGGATTATCACTCATGTACGATAAGGGTCTGGAGTTTAGACACGCTTCGATCTGTGTCAAAACTGTTATTAGCTCTTCAAAGGTAAGTGTACTAACTCCTATAACTCTTTTCAAATGTTTTTTTGCAGAGCGGACACCAGCTTCCCATAAGCCTCCAAAGTTTGGTGCTTGTGGTGGGATGAACTTCCATGTAGTGCCTTCGTTCACAAGTAGATGTTGAAGCTCGTCAGGAAGTTGAGATATTGAGCGGTCAAACATGTTTCGCAGTTCCCTATCCGCTGGTTTGTTTACTTCTTGAAGCCAATTCGGACCATGCCACCATAAGTCGTGATTAATTAAATCTTGGACCAATAAGCCCCTCGAACTAAAATCAGCCGGATTCTCGTCCGTTTTGACATGCCTCCATTGCTCTCGATCTAACATAGTGAGTATCTCAGAGACCCTGTTAGATACGAATGTGGTCCAACGACTGGGTTCTCCTGATATCCATGCTAAAATAACTGTACTGTCAGACCATGCGTATATGTCGCATTTAGGGATGTTCATGATTTGTGAAACCTCATATACCAGTTTTGCAGCAAGTAAAGCTGCACATAATTCCATGCGAGGAATTGATATTTCCTTTTCTACTGGTGCTACCTTTGTCTTCGCTGTAACAAGATTAACGGTGACGTTTCCCTGTACATTTCTCGATTTTAGATAAACCGCTGCTGCATAAGCCGACTGAGATGCATCAGCGAATGCGTGTAACTCTACGTAGTCACCTCTCCTAGTTTGTAGCCATCTTGGTATAGCTACGCTCTTTATGTTTCTTAAATCTACCTTAAAATTTTGCCATTCTGAACGTAAATCGGGGGTGAGCTTATCATCCCAAGCTAGCTTTGACTTCCAGAGTTTATGAATGAAGATTTTTGCGGTTATTATCTTAGGAGCAATCCAACCCATAGGATCATACAGGCGAGCTATATCTGATAACACCTTCCTCTTTGTAATATCGTCTCTCGTCTCCTCATCTTCAGGTAAGTTGAATTTATATTCAAATTGATCACTTAGCTTGTTCCATGATATACCTAATACCTTTATATTATCGCCCGATTTAAAAATTACCGATTTTTCAGATCTTTGACTCTCTTCATGGATATGTTCAAGTAATTCAGAACTGTTTGTACACCATTTCTGAAGTTGAAAACCACCGCTTTTCATAAGTTTGTTCATTTCGTCGTAAATCTCGATAGCCTGTTTAGGAGTATCACATCCGGTCAGTAAATCGTCCATGTAATAATCTTGCAGGGTTATACGAGCTGCGCTTGGGTATTTCTCTTGCTCATCTTTCGCTAGTTGCTGCAGGGATCTGACGGCGAGGTACGGTGCGCACGATGTTCCAAAGGTAAGTCTCAGTAATTTATAGCACTCAATAGGCTCGTGTGGATCGAATCTCCACAACACTCGTTGGAAATCCGCGTCTCTGTCGTCAACACGGATTTGTCGATACATTTGCACAAGATCAGCCACGATGCAAATTTCGTGATATCTCCATCTCATTAAGATGTGTCGCAAGTCCTGTTGAAGTTTCGGACCGACACGTAAATTATCGTTAAGAGATATATTATTTATGCCCTTACTTGAGGCGTCAAACACCACTCTCACTTTAGTTGTATCCTTATCGCTTCTTACTACAGCGTGGTGCGGTAAGTACACTGCGTAAGGATCAAGTAACTCTTCTCTCTTAGTAATTTTACTCATATGATTCTTTTCTATGTAGTCTTTCATTACTTTCTTATATTCTTCATATAAGTTTTCATTATTACGTAATTTATTTTCTAGTGATTTGAATCTTTTCAAGGCGATCTCTTTTGACTGACTATGTACACACTCAGGGTTAGAACTCTTAAAGGGTAATCTCACGATATATCTACCTTCATTGTCTCTAATGGTTGTTTCCTCGTATATTTCTTCACATCGTAATTCTTCTTTCGTCATTCTCTTTCCTATACTGTCCGGTTCTCTCTCGATTTCCCAAAATTGCTTAAGTAATTGGTCTTCCTTTACCTGTATGTGCATGCTTACTACTCTTTGGTTTAATTCTGTGTCTAATTTATCTTTTATTTTTCCAGATAATATCCATCCAAGCTTCGTGTTCTGTGCAACCGGACCACTCAATGCGGGATTTTTTAGAAAACCTTCTAACATAATTTCTCCATATATTTCAACGCCTAAAATAATGTCTATTTTCGCAGGCTCACCGAACGATGGGTCAGCCAGTGGTATGTTTTTTATTTCAGGCCAATTGTCTATCGATACACATCTTGAAGGTAAGTATGATGTTAATTTTCTTAACACAAAAGCCTCAACTGGAATTGAGAACTTAGGATTTTGTAAGGACTCTAACTCAAATGTAACCATATTTTTGGTTCTCGTTTGACCATCTCCAATTCCTGATATGACTCCATTTACCGCTGTTTTCTTCAGTAGAAGAGATTGCACAGTAGCCTCGTTGATAAATGAAGCCTCAGAACCTTGGTCAATTAAAGCTCGAACTATACGTGTATAGCCATCGGATGATTTTATCTTAACCATCGCCGTTGCAAGAAGCACAGTGTTGATATGGTTCTCTGTAGTAAAGTGAGCAACCGCCTTTGTTACGGGTTGCGAACTCGGTTGATTTTCTTCAGTAGAAGATTCCACCGTAGGTGGATTTTGATTGAAATGTAATAGTGTGTGATGTCGCTTACCACATTTGCGACAGCAAGCTACTACGTGACAATTTTTTACCGCGTGCGTTGATGAAAGACAGTTAAAACACAGCCTCTGTGTTTGTATGAACTCTGATCTCTTCTCCGGTGTTAGAGACGCAAATTGTTTACATTGATACAGTGAGTGTCGTCCGGAACATGCGACACAGATCGAGTTATTCGATTTGGGGTCGTTCATCAGCGAATGGAAAACGTTTTGCTTCATCGGCTGCCTAGGGTTTACAGATTGTGTTGGCCTTGCCGTGAATCTCTTGTGACTGGATGGTTCCAGCAGCTCTAACGTTCTGAATCTTGATTCCATGAAATTCTTTAATTCTTTCCATGTTGGTAATTTACTCTTCAGCTCACTGGCATCTGCTCGGCTCACTTCTAATTCCCAAACCTTTCTGGACTCTGGATCCAACCTCGACACTACCAAGTAAACTATTATGGCGTCCCAAGAGCTCGTGTCAATCTCCATATTGTTTAACGATTTAAGGCATGTAGATGTAGTATCTAAAAGTTGTTTCAGTGCACTTGGAGACTCGTTGTTTAGGTTTCTTTGACCGAAAAGACGTTTCATTATTTCGTTGACGTTGTACCTCTTGTTATTGTATCGAGCATTGAGGACCGCCCAGGCCTCCGTATAATTTTCCTCGGTTGTAGCTAGGTTCTTCAGTAAAATCTCGGCTTCTCCCAACAAGCAACCCTTCAAATAGTGTAATTTCTGAACGGCAGTCAAGTTGGGGTTGTTGTGAATAAGTGACACAAACATGTCATTGAAATGTTGCCACTGGTCGTAGCTCCCGGAAAATTTCGGCAGGTTTATCTGCGGCAGTTTCACATCCGCTCCACCACTCATCATAGTGACTGTACTCGTACTCGTGCTCGCCGACGCTGGTATGATTGCTTGCAGATCGTTTTGTAAAATAAGCTTATACTCAGTGTATGCATCGTCGCATTCCGAATATAGGTCGTTTTCAAAATACGATAATGCAATTTTTGTTGTCCTATCGACCATAACAACAATTTCATTGTGACCTTCCACAAATGAATCCCACAACCTCTCTATCGCTTCGAGCCGCGTATTTATATAATTTGCTGTAATTCGTTCTTTAGGAGATTTTTTATAGTTTATTTGGGCCTTTTTTATTCGGTCGAAGATGTCTTCTTGTTTTCGGAGAAGACCCTCAACACTTCTTGCCATTTTCGTAGTAAGTATTACTAAGTTTACTATAACGCAAATTTTCTAAGTCCAGTATCACAAAATTTTTCAAAGTCCACAATCTCACGAAATTTTTCTAAGTCCAAGATAACACGTATTTTTTCTAAGTCCTTAAACACTTGTAATTTTTCAAAGTCCACAATCTCACGAAATTTTTCTAAGTTCAAGATAACACGTATTTTTTCTAAGTCCTTAAACACTTGTAATTTTTCAAAGTCCTTATATGAAATTTTTTCTAAGTCCAAGATAACACGAATTTTTCTAAGTCCTGAACACTTGTAATTTTTCTAAGTCTCTGATAGCACAACACTTCTGAAGATTACACGAATTTATTCTAAGTCTTTAAGCACTCCTAAATTTTCTAAGTCCCGATCGGACAGCACTTTAACACTTGTAATTTTTCACAATTCTGAAGATTGCACGAATTTATTCTAAGTCTTTAAGCACTCCTAAATTTTCTAAGTCCCGATCGGACAGCACTTTAACACTTGTAATTTTTCACAATTCACTCCCGGGTTTCGGCACCATGTTTAAATTCACTCTATTACACACGCGGCGGGTTACTCTGTACTCAATGAAACACACTATTACTCAAAACAAAACTCAATTTATTCACTCATCTTAAGATTATATACGTATGCAGAAAAGAATTTCTATAGTGCCATTTAAAAACACAGTAGCGACATCTATTATTGACTTTTAGAGACAACTTGACACATTTGACACTTGACACATTACGCGGCGGGATTTGACAGTTATTGATGTTAGGTTACATTAGGTTAAGTTTGAACATTCACGTTTCGAACACTACAGGGAACATGGTCACTGGGTCAATTTCCCCGGTTAACAATACAATACTCTAAATAAATAATACATGCGTAAACTGAAACACAATAAAATGAAACGTATCTATTATTTAAATAAAACATTATCCTCACCTGTCCATTCTTCCTCTTATTAGGTATGACATATTTAGGCTGCTCTTGCGCAGGGCGGAGTACAGCAGCGAACCGTTCCTCCTCATCGCCATTCTCCAGTTCAATGCGAGCTTTGTAAGTTGCCGCACCTTCTATTTCCGCTGCTATCTCTTCCGCTTTGGCTTCTGCTTCCCTGGTTATTAAATAATACTACTGTAAGTTTTCGTGATTGAAAATTTGACCTGCTTATGAATTAGGACAATTTTAATGCTCTTGTGATTGAAAATTAGGACAATTATTTTGTTATAAATTTATAAAGCATTTTAATGCCATAAAACCAAAATATCAATTATTTTGTTTACAAATTAGGTCAATTTATTTGCTGCTGGTTGCGTTCTGTGCACGCCGTACACCTCCTCGTTCTTGCAGAACCATGTCCTTTACAACCCAGTTATTAACGCGATATATTGCCAAGCGAATATCGCCCCTATAGCCCTGCACTCACCTATAGTCCTGCGTGTCTTTCCTCTGCAGTTGTAGCGTGTATCCAGCTAGCGAGTGATCGTACGTGCTGTGCACACCGTACACTTCTTCGTTCTTGCGGAACATGTCGTTCGCGTCCCAGCCGTTTGCTCTATCTAGGTCTAAGTCATCGAGACGAGCGTCACCGTTGAGTGAAGGCGAGTCGCCTGTGTCACCGTCGCAGCCGTCCCACGGCTCTAGTTGCCGCTCTTCTGCTGAACGGCCGTTGCCTGCAATGTGTCATTTAAGTATGAAATTCGAGTGCAGATTTTGACGTGACAACGTCTTATAATGCGATAGCGCCGGCTGCACGCACGAAAAAACATGACTCATGCGGCGTTACCTCGCTCTGAGGCGTTCCATGTAAGGCTTGAAGTGCAAGCGAGAGCGCGGAACGAGCGACAAAGAAGCACAATCGGACGTTGTCACGTTCAACAGCTATCGTCAGTAAACCGACTTTACAGACAACCAATTTTTTTGTTTACACCGTAAGCGATAGCTGGAAATTGCTTCAGCACACATTAATCTCAGTAATACTAATTTTTTATTTAGGAATCCTACAGGTTATAAATGATCACGCTATATACAGAGTTTCAATGAATATGTTTGCATTTTATACGAAAAAAAATGTCTCATCAACTTCCAATTCATGGATACAGCTTGTGTCATATAACCATACCGCATAAACATATTTCACCAATATTTTTATATTTCAAACTCAAACATTTATTTATTCAATTAGACTTCTTATAGAAGCACTTTTGAAACGTCATTACATATTGCACGCCTCATAAGCGAAGCGTTGAGGTGGGTACTACTGTCACTTCGCGCAAAACATCTGATTTTTCAAACTTAAAATGTCTTTATGTACCATACATTGCACTTGTAAGATAATACATACACACACATATTAAGAAAAAACACTATTTTTAACGTTCATGATATTTTTGTTATTTAAACTAGTTAAAAAACAGTTTAAAAAAGTTCTGTCTTGGACGTCCGTGTGTCTGTATGTGCGGATCCTTTTTCTTGTTAACACGATAGCGACCGAAATACTTTACTAATCGAGTCTTTTTTTTTCTCTTACGCTTGAGTATGCTCAGGAATAGAACCCTTTCATTTTTCAGGGTCTGATTCGATGTGGTTTAATTGTTATTAAATAAACAAAAATAATAATTAATAAATATTTATTAAAAAAAAATTATGAGGCGTGCACTTTTGGATTTTCCAAATTATTTTAAAATTTACCACCGATTCGGAAAGCAGTATCTACGGAGAAGAACCGGCAAGAAACTCCATAGTTGCTCTTTTAAATCATGTCAGTTTTACAATTTTACAAAATACATAATATGTAACATCATATATTATAATATTATGTACATAATTCTATTCAATTAGTTTACCGCATGTTGAAATCAACATCTTTCCATTCTTCCATCCTTCTTGAAAATTGGAATTTATATATGTAGTAAGCTATTAGCAAAAAACTTTTGGGAGGGTTAACGCGGTTAATCACTCACCATTAAATTTGCTAGATATAGCGCTGTCTGTCTGGAACACGTCGTGCGTCGCATACTCGAGGTCCGAGTCTTTGGCGCGGATCGAGACCACATCCTGCGGTTTGAAGATCAGCTTCTCCACCACCGAGTCCACGGCCACCACGCCCTCTTGGTCCACGCGGTGGGCTACTTCTAGTACCACCTGCAAATTTATTAAAATCGATATTAAAACTTGTAAAGAGACTCAACTGCCTACCCAAACTAAGTATGTAGAAGTGTTGAATTTATTATACATATTATTACTAGCTTTCCCCCCGGCTTCGCCCGCTTAGGCTAAAACTAAAAAAATAATATTATACTAAAACCTTCCTCTTGAATCACTCAATCTATTAAAAAGCCCGCATCAATATCCGTTGCGTATGAAATTATACTATGCATTATACTATGTAGACATAAGTGTTGAATTTATTATATTATGAACGGGGATATACATAAAGATTTTTAATACACTGTAACGACAATTATTATTCGGTTATCTATGACAATAAAAAATGGTACTAAAGTTCACTAACATTAGTGTGATAGCAGGCGAATTTCCGGTATATACTACACTGCTATGAATTAAATCCTGTTCTCCGAAGTTCTTGTTAATATTGTTTCTTATTTTCTCTTAGCATTATCTTTCTCTAGTTATATTATGTAGCTATGGTTTGAACAATTGTTCATATCTATTATTTCTATAAATCTTACACTGTCTATAGTAAGTTCCATACTTATCCATCAGATATATTCGTAAAGTCGACGAACCAAAGAGGCCCCTAGCAACTGACCACCATTGTACTATTTAACATTCAGTCTTTGTTTAGGCGTAGGTACCAAAATTTTCTAGGTCTCAGGTAACTTGACACTTAGCCGGCCGAATGATATATTAAGGTCACTTATTAAGTGTAGGCCCACTTTAAGGTTCGGTGAATTATACGCAAGATATGAACTGTGTGATTAAAATTTGAATAGATTTGAATTTAAATTCGTCTATATGATAATTGCAAGACCCTAGTGGTAACTTAAATAAGTCTTTTTTACGAAACTATGCGCATTGCAGAATCATAATCTATATATATAAAATTCAAAGGTGACTGATATAGTGATCTATCAACGCACAGCCCACACCACTGGACGTATCGGGCTGAAATTTGGCATGCAGGTAGATGTTAGGACGTAGGCATCCGCTAAGAAAGGATTTCCCGAAATTCTTGCAGGAACGGGGAAAAACGGGGATGCACGTACAAAGTCGTGGGCGGAAGCTAGTTATAAAATATTTTTTCTTACATGGATATTCTATAACGGTATAATATGTTGAACACTTTGTAGGACTTCAAAATGTTCATTGAAATTTTAATAACACGAGTTTTTGAATCGAAAAATCGATATAATTAATTATTCAATAGAACTGAATAGATACCCTACTTGATTATTAGGTATGTATAATCCACGGCATGTACTTGCGATAAGGGAACAATCAGACACTACTACTGTTGCCAATGCATATGATTATAATGTTGTTATGATTACAATAAAATTATTGTTTTATGACTTTTTCAGAATTACAAATCAGTCCTTATATTACAAACCGGTTATTATTTATTACGAACATCATAAATTAATTTATTATTATTGTTTACGTCAATAATCATCATGTTTGATCGTATCATAAAAATCAATCAATAACTGCCCCTAAAAACACTTTATCCTTACACTCATGTCAATGTGTTTCTCAAAACCTTCAGAGCATTTAGGTCATTGCCCCTTATTCCTTTTTAACAATATTCCACACTATACGTGGCACATAAAGCGACATCTACACAAAACTAGGAAGTTCGAAAGATAAGCGGCGTGATTCATCACCGGATCACATCACACGCCGTGTTAGATTACTGCGTTGAAATGTCCTCCGCCCGTATTTCTATACGTTGTGTACGGTGCCTTTTGAGAGGATTCATTTAAATAAATTTGTGAAAAACTATTTGTTGAAGTGAAACTTGTCAAGGCGCGTTGAGATTAAAATTTCTAGGTCACGGCAATACCGTCACGTCATGGAGTAAGGCGACGATTGTGGTATATTTGAAATTTGAATCTTGCCAAAGAAGATTCCCTTCTGACACGTGTACACGGCACACACGCTCTTTTTTTTGGGAATTAATATATTACATGTCCTGTACAGTCGAGTACATTAATTTAAGTGTATTTTACATTGTGAGTTGATAAGTCTGTCTTCAGACACATTTTTATTACGACAAAGGGTCAAACCCATAACTTATATAACTATGTGTATTTTAATTTTACTAGATATCTATCTATCTTCTATATGTACATATAAAAATGAAACCCGTTTTCCTTGGTCACGGCATCACGCGTGAATCGGTCCACCCGACCGATTTCGATAATTCTTTTTTTATAATATTCCTTGAAGTACGAGGATGGTTCTTATGGAGAGAAAACATAAACATGTACCACGGGCGAAGCTGGGGCGGACCGCTAGTACGAAATAAATAGCTACTTTTGAATGCCACACCATTTAAAGATAGTTTTACCAATAGTTATTTATTACGTTAAGAATTTACTGTAAATGGTTCTAAATAGAAGGTAATCAACAGCAAAGCGATACCGAGTACCCTGCTATTCATCACCCACATTAGCACCCCATTATATCCCTGGCAATAAACGAGAAAGTGAATACATTTGTTGTCTTTGTTTAGGTAGGAATAACGTATCGACACTGGGTACTTTTAACCGACTTTATAAAAGAAGGT
>CAJQZN010036131.1:4401-29960 GCA_907164685.1 Colias eurytheme | reverse complement strand
TTGGCTGCTACGTGAAAATCGGAGATATAACACTAAAGAAATATGAAGCGAATGGAAATGATATTATATACCCAAGTTTACCAAAAATTATATTACCAAATTTGATGAACTCCCAGACCGACAGGAAGCCTGTTAACCTGAAGGGTGCAAATTTAACTGACATAAATATGCTTAGGCATTTAATTGAAAATAGTGAAAATAGTGAAAACCAGTTTAATAGTACAGTGAATAGTGCCGTCGGAATGATTAACATTATAACTTTTGTATTAATCGTAATTATAATTGTAATCGTCATAGTTATTAAGTCTAAATTAAGAAAAAATATGTATTCAAGAAAACCCTTCAGATTTTCTTGAAACTGAGGATGGAGGAGTTATATCGGGGCCACCCGCAGTACATGCGAGCGATGTCATACTTGTTAACGCAGCAAACTATGGCCACCCTGCATCGCCTTAATGCATACATATTGTATTTCTTCAAACGCTGCATTTTTGTTTAGAGATAAGTTTATTAGTTTAAGTTTTAGTTTAATTCATTCTGAATGTAGAAAGCACTAATTAAAGACGTGTAAATTAAATCTTGTGTTTTTTTAAAATCGTCCTTCGGTCCGTCGAAATTTGAGTAGGTTGATGTAAGAAAAAAATGAGAAAGTACAAAACATAAGCAAACATCAACCACTTGAATGAAGTGAAATTCAAAAAAGAGTGACCAAACTTTTCAAGTTATATTATAGCCATGTCAGGTCATTTTATGCGATGAACGTATGTAGAATCATTGTTCTTTGAACTTAAGTATCACTAAAACCGAAGAGCCCAACAGTTTTCCTCAACAACCGATTACTAGTCGCCTCCAGGGAAGATGCGGAATACTTATCCAAGAATAGTGTCCAACGCCGACTCAAACAATGTAATGTCTTTCATTCATGTACACACACTGCTACGTTACTACGCTGTGTGAGTCTAGCACCCAAAATCGCATGCGCGCAGCATCTATGCTTCTTCCCCTATCTCTGGTCTTCAGTTGTGAAACGACGTAAGCGCCAACTTTAGGAGTCGACTTACAAGCGTTCACAACAGAGTTGTAAGTCGTGTAATGCTCGTAGTTGAAGCTTCAACATGAAACGGCATGGCAATAAGCTTCCAGGACTCAGATTTTTTAGATCTCTCTGGCTCGCGCGATAGCGGAGACGTATCTTCGCGCGCTTAAATTTTGTTACGTGACGAAAACTAAAACTGTTTGACGACGGCTGAATTTTTGAAGTGTTGACGGAAATATCGAAATTAGCGTGTGTTAAGTTTTGTGTTAAGTGAGTGAACATTGGTTTGAACGATTTGGAAAGTGATTTGAAAATAAGTAAGTTTACCCATTATTTAAACAAAGAAAGTTGCTCGAAATATAATTAATGAAGTTAAAAAAAATCTCTGTTTCAAGTTACTATTTGATCTACACACTTGCTTTTCGTTTAAATGAGATGTTAAAATCATATGAACGTATTATAATATGTATACCAAAATGCTATAATTTATTCCACAGCATCAATCTCCAATATCTAAATAAATAATAAAATATAATAAAAATATTTTAAAATGAAAATAACATAACAACATGAATAATTTGTCAAACATTTGGATTATGAGTCATAATAAATATTATATTTACAGCGTTTTTGGGAAAGTAATAAAAACATTAAAGAAAGTTCATAGCTCTTTTATTATTAGCGGATACTATAAAGTTTTAACAACTTTATTCTGTGTTCAGGTCCTGAATTATGTTTATTAATTTCTTGATAATAAAGATGTTTTATAATTATTAATGAAACAGACGATCTTTCTTAGCCTAAAACATTTATGAAAATATTGTTATGTACGCTCTACGTTGATAAGTAATGAATTAAGTGTTATGTAGTAAGTTTTATGTTTTATGTAGTTACTTTTTTTATAATTGCACTTGAATTATCTATCCCTTTTTGCGTATTAGATAGAAAGTAGAAGGCATGACGTATGTAGAGTTCATTGGTAGAGACAATTTTAGTATCTTTCTTTAGATCGCAATCATTCTTATTTTATGTGTTTGTAAATGGTAATAATAAATAATGATCAATGTAAAAATATCTTATAGAATAACAAAATCATTAGACTCTGGTGAGTTAGAAAAAAATATAAAATATGTTAATTGTTATAGTATACCTATGTGTCTGTGTTTGTATTATAACGATAAACTCTACAACAACATACTTATAGGATTTAGATCGAACTAAGTACTTTCCAGGTAGTCTTATTGGTAGTTGGAATTCCTGAAAAGTTCCTTTACGTAGTAAAGAGGCACAAAAGTGATTGATTTATTTAGCAAAGGTATTTAGGTACTGATTTAATAAATGTAGATATGTACTACAATATCGCCTTTATTAATTCATAACTTTTTTTATTCGTTTGTTTTATATTTTTACGGCTGAACTAACAATTAGGCTTGCATTAATTAAATAATTGCATAATTTATAGATTGATATAAACTTAACATTTTTATTCCGAGAATGAGGATTTGTTATCAAAAGCACGTGCATATTAATTTTGTCACAAGAAAAAACGTAAAGGAAAAATTAATTCACGGAAAATCCTATCCTACTAATATTATAAAAGTGAAAGTTTGTAAAAATGTATGGATTTATGTGTTTTACTACAAAAACAGCTTATCGGATGTGTATGAAATTTAGTGCAGATAAATAATATTGTCTTGTAGTACATAAAGGCTAATTTCTACCTGGGTTCCAGATAGTACGTAGGTAATAGTTATATGTACCAGTTTTATAGCTAATGGACGTGTTCAATTAAATTTATCTGTCAGTTAAAATTGCTGATAATTAATAAATCAAATTAATAGCATATCAGACAAAAAAGTACAACTTTTGATGGAATAGGTGCCATGTATTACCCCAGCGTAGTGAATGAGTTTTTCCTTAGGTGATCACTCTTATTACTTACAGATTTCACCGTTGTAATAGTTTATCCATATAGATAAAATGTGTATCCGAAAAACTTTTATTTTCACCCTATATTATTGGATAGTGTATCCCATAGTAAAGTGACAAGGACAAGACAATCTTTGAATGTTTTTTTTAAGCAGAAAAAAATGCTTAAAAAACTAACAATGTTTATACTATGTCCCAAGAATACAAGCCTGGCAAGTGGCAGTTTTACAATTTGAGTACAGACTTTTTTACACGTAATGCACATTAGCGAAATATCTCTTTACTAATAGAGAAAAAAAATTATAATGCGTACTAACATTTTTTAATTTTGCCTTGTTACCCCAGAAATTAACACCGCTACAAATTGCAACTTGTCATAAAATGCAAGAAAAATTATTTGAACAGCATTTGAAAATTATAATAAGGAGAAAAGTATGAGAAACTAGTTTTGAAGTTAAAACTTAGAAAAAATAACTGGAAGTCTCTGGGAATTTTTCAATGTTCAATTTATGATTTGAACGCTGAAACCGTATTTTTTCATCGGCAATATGGTTAATATATGGGTCAAATGTTATCATTTTTAATTAATACTGCATATTGAAATGAAATATTAAAGTGTTTGGATTTAATTAAATATATTATTTAAGTTTACAATATTATCATTACGTATTCAACGTATCCTGTTTCATTGTAATTATAATATGGTTATCGAAAATATTTGATATTCCTCAAACCATTAATAAGTAAACTCGTATTTTTGTAACTGCAACTAACTTGATAAATATTTAAACAGCTGACTTAACGATTTATATTTTGAATCGATACGTGTGATACTATTTAAATGTTTTACTAAACGCTTATTTGTGGCATAGTTATAAAAGTATTTATTACCCCGGCCCTATTTAAAAACACGTTAATTCAGGGTTTCTCACTTCAAAGAGATCCTCAAGATTAGAAATATAAGTGCCATCTCAAAATTCATTAGGTGCGGGTGCTTACATCTGAAGCGGAGCCCCATTCACTCTACTCTTCCTTACGATATTTTAATTTTTAATGTATGATAAAACGATTAAAAGATAATAAACCTATTTAATTTGAAAATTTCTGATTCATTTGAAAAGAAAGACGTTGCGATATTCGTTTTTAATATAAATATTCTAAAGATCTATTTAAAGTGATTATTTTTTGCGGGCAACCCTAATTTGGTAAAATAGGCCGGGGCCAAAGCCATTCATTTTTGTACAATACAAATAGCCTAATTTACACGCCCTATATCAACAGTAATTCAACAGTATTTCATTTTACTTGTAAATCTCGCTTCAGCTAGTTAGGAAATTGGCCGAAAGCGTTGAAAAAAAAATCAAACCGACAAAGAAGGCATTTTATATTTTTTTTATAGGCATCGTATTATTTCATAATAAATTATTAAAAGACTGGAGTCGTTGTAAACACGAAATAAATTTATTATTTTGTTGTTAATGTTTGATTGATGTTGAAATTCTATCCTTCATCAATTTACAGAAGGTTAACAGGATGTATTTAATATTTGGGGTGTCATTAGAAGTCACTGCACAGTATAATACACAGTATAATACTCAGTATAATGATCGTATCGTGTAAAGGGAACTAAGTAATTACGTGCAGGCTTGAATGAATACTATGTTACAGTAAAATTTACGTTATGATGCGCAAGTCTTACAAAAAAATTTCACATAATGTCTACATGAATTTGCATTATATAAATTGCACGGAATAAACACGCTTTATTAACAACAGGGAAGATAAACACTAATTTTCGTTTAATAATAATTTCAATAAATATTAGTATCAAAGCTTTATAACTTGTAAATTGATATTCTTATAACGAGCTGAGAGCTTCTGAATTATTGTTTGGATATTTAATTATACGTCAGTCGAAACTTTTAAACGCGTTATAATTTATAAACCAAATGTAATAGATTGCTTCTATTTGATCGTGGTATTTAGTAATAACATTGAGGTATTTATAAAATTTGCTATTTAATAGCAATTCAATCATGCAATTTTCAATTCTATTCATAGTTTGTGCTATTTGGTAAAAAATTTGCAATTCGTTTTACATAAATTTAATAATATTCGTCGATGAATATTTGAACTAAATCCTGTTTGAAATCGATTGAAGTTAATATGATTTTAATAATTAACTTATGATTATAATGTGAGAGTTGATCTAATTTTAAACATGACAAAAAATAAAGAATTATAAGAGGACTATGAGGACACAGTGACAATTATATGAAATAATTCCCTGTTTTGTACGGCTGTAAGGAATCAAAGTCCCTCAACAACAAGCACCTTATAACAAGCTCGCATCCTCAACGAGATATAAAACATAATAGCATCACATAAATACTTCACCCATGACATTGTGCGATATAAAATAGCACAATTTACGCCTAGCTAGTGGCACGAGTGTTTCAAGAGACCAGTTAACCCTTGTCAGAACTTTTTCAATTACGTTAGCGCGATAACATACGCCTAATACAAACATATTTATTACAACAAAGTTCGTAAGGCAGGGGAACTTCTGAGAGTGGTTTGCCATCGAGATATTGACGACTCCGAGATGAAAGCTCATTTGAGTTTTGGATGCCTTAACATAATTGTTTGTGTAATTGAATTGTTGTTTACTTTGTTGGATCGATGTAAGGGACTTATAAGTTTGGAAGACATAAAAATGCTAATTGATATGTGGATTGTGGATTTATAATCTTAGTGTTCAACTTTAAATTCTTTTGAAGTTCACAATTTATAGTTTGATCTGTATTTAATAATAACAAAAAAAAAAACAATGTACAAAACCCTTGTAACAAAAACATTGTACAAAATGTACAAAATCTGTACAAAAATTTGCTTTGTGCTAATTAATGTTAGAATGTTTAGTCACGTTCTTGATTGTAATTTGTATTAACTTAAAACTAATTTTATAGGTAAGTAACTTTATTTAAATCCGTGCTTTAATTAAACAGTACTATTTCTAGCACAAATAAATACAAATAAAATATTAAAGCAGTTCTGAAAATCATGAAACGTTTCGAGCAAAATAATAGTAGATCTATATAGTATGTGTAATGTAAAGCTTGCCTAACCATTACCGAATTGAATACAGAGTGGAGCATAATTTATGTGTTTTAGTTTTAAAGTTACATTAAATAGTCCCTCCGAATGTAACGTTCATTTAATATGGACTACACTCTTGAATGGATTATACGCATTAACGTTTCGAAAGCAGAAGCCTAATGGTAAATAAAGTTTAAGAGCGGAGTAAATTTTCAGTTATTTAAAAGGCCTGATTATCTCAGTTCGTCATAACAGAAAATCGGACCGTCCCACTAATTAACAATCTCATTTCAGATAATTTGACTACCAAATGAATTATTCGTACTTGTAAATAATCAGCGTCAGTTCATTATCGTATTGCATAAGTTAATTTTGCACTTTGGTCCCGTGCGTGTAGTATTTGTGTATTGCTTAATTATAGTAATTGAAATATGATGTTGTTGTGCTACAAATCATAATAATGTCATCTATTTTGAAATAGCTGTGTATTTGGATGTGTGTGTACAAACTGTGAAGCGTTTCGATGTGTGCATTGGAAAATAAAACGAGAAAAATAACGCTACATTTTCGTTTGATGTTATAGTTATTTCTGCGCTATATTTAAATTATGCTTGCAATTATGTTTACAAGGTGGAAGGAAGGTTTTAAGAATGAATTACCAGAATAAACGCAATTGTACATAAAGGTAAAGTATTTTTGAATACTGATACTTCATAGTACGAGGATTAAACAACTATATAACTATTGCAAAATGCAAATAAGACAGTCTGAAAAAGAGAATCAATAATGTTTTTTTTTGCATTGGAAATCAAACCATTTGTGGATTTAAATCTCTACCGAGATTTCTAGGTCAGCAGGCAGAGGAAACTGTTCAATTTTCGGTTTTAAAAAATCCATGTTGAAACTTTTGTAATATATATCTCTCTACCGTACCACTAGAGGCATAGCCTATAGGAATTCGCTTTTTTAAGCAAACAACTATTTCACGTTGTTATTTAAAAATACCATTGGTTATTTTGTGGTGAAACTAAAAAAAATAATCAATTAAAACACACAGAATATACAAAATTAATAGGAAACACTTTATCATCATATCTTGCATTTAACTTAACTTCATTACATAGTAGGTATAATTTCTATTGGTTTTTTTTTAAGAATCGGTGATGAGATGAAAGTTTAAAGTGATAAAAGCAAAATTGTGAGTTTATTTTTTTAAGAAATATGTCTATCGTGACTCTACAGTCGTTAGTGGAACCTACTGTTTAGTCTTGGTTATGAGGCATTGTACTTGTAGCTTACCTTCTCTTTATACAAATAAAAGAGTAAGCTTACAACAATTATTATTCACAATAAAATCTCTAAAGATCCCTTAAATTTCACAAAGTTACTAAACAAGCTGACAATACTAAACAAAAGTTAAAAGGACCAAAACGTTTAAAAAATGACAAAACGAGACTAAACTTCGATTTCCTAAGGATGTTTCCAATTTCGTACAGACCCAAAAGTTTGCTTTGAGTTAGGTTCAAACTAAATAGAAGTTCAAATTCCTTACAAATCCCTTAGAAATACATTCCAAGATAGCTTATATTAATTTTATTAAGGTAGTCGATACACAGTAACTCTAAGCGGTTTCAATAATTCTCTTCCAAACATTTTTCTTCAATAAATTGGCCAAATATATATTTCAATTATGGTAATTAGAGGATGAACGTCAACTTAATTTAACTTAAAACCCTTGGAGGCCGCTGTAATATCAACCATTTTCGAAAAATCTGTTCTCATTTATTGACACGTCTCCCACAGGATTCTGAATGAATAATTCATGAATAAAAAGTAAAAACGGAGAACCGAATTCAGGTTTCATCCTATTAAAAGGGATATAGAACACTTGCGTACTAAAATTAAATATTACCGGAGTAATATCTTGAAAGCACTAAAACAGTTTTTCTGTAAATTTTTATTCTTAAATTCGGATAGAATGAAAACGTTAAAGTAAGTCATAAAGAGGATAGACTAAAATTTTTGAGTTTTTAAATCGAATTCATTTTTTTTTAATGTTTCAAAAGCTTCATTATTCTGGCATAGGCTATATATTTTATGGAATTGTGGTAAGCAGTAGAATTATTTTAATGGAGTTATAGAAAGGGAAAGTAAAAAATTATATATAGGTATAAAAATACCTAAGATAATTTTTAATAATATTGTGATTTGTCACAATAATGAGGATGAAGGAAAAGTAATCCATAAATGAACGCGTATTTGAAGAGCTATAGGCACATTAACTAGATCTATTTGAAAATATCTTAATTCACGATTGTACCTAAATCTAACCGAAGATCAGCAGGTACATATAGAAGTGAAGAATCAAATAGTGAATTGTCAACTAAATCTACATTGACATGATATAAATATTAGAACATCAAACGAACATAGAGCTAGAGCAATCAGCAGTCTTTCGCGATATTTTATTGTAAACGAAAACTCGTATTCAGTGTTTTTCAGTATTATAACATTGCATAGAATATTTTCGAACGCACTAAGAACAACGAAAGCCTGCTCTACGCATGTTTACACTGGAAGAATTTGACATAGTGGGGATAGAATGAGCGTTCGCTCGTTTTATGTAAATGTTAACTGTTATAATATCCTAACCTTTCTTCTACGATCAGCATTGCGTAACGGGCTGAAGTTGCACTTATTCACTTTAAATATTAATAAAAAAAAACATTTTTAAAACGACATTAGTTTGTTTTACGATTTTATGCAAAAGACGATATTAATAATAACATATTAAATTAATTAAATCATACGTCGGTTAATCAGTTCGTTGATTATTAATTTAATGAGGTCATGTAATTAATAATTAACGTAACATTATAGTAATTACTTTACTAACAGGAAAAATTAAATATTATTTAAAATCATCATTTCAAATTAACATAATGTATTCTGCATACTTGAATGGATGCTAAAATTTATACGCTTTAGGCATTTTCTTTTCACAGCCATAAAAAAGAAAGCTTTTTGTTTAATTTCATGAATTTCATATTTTTGGTGACCTTGACCATTCTAGTTGTTATTGCATCTTACTTAATATAATGTTTACAAGTTCAATCGTAGGTATGTAGGTACAAAAATACACCTTAGTGTCTATAGATAATTATTAATTATCGCATAGTTATAAATACAAGATACTCTTTAGTTCTCCGTACACCCCAGTATCACTTCACTGTAAACAGAGCATAAAATTTAATGCATGTTTAAATAAAAATATGTCACAACTCCCTCTCGGATAGCGAGGCCAGATCCCCTCGTATAAAAGATTACGATAGAGACAATTGTCTTCCGTGTCTATTCTCGCATCATTAGCTCGCCAACATCAAAGCCAATTTCAATGGCTTAGGGAGATATTTCTGTGGGTTAGACACTGGAGATATTTTCTAAATATTCCATTAAACTTTTGGGCCGCAGTAAAAGTTGCTCAACGTTGTGTTTTATCATTGGCTATTCTCGGTTACTGCAGTTTGATGTGTGTTCGCTAAAACACAGAAGATAAATTGATAAAGATCTATCATCATAAATAATCATATAAATGGATCGAGTAAGTTTTAAATTATTTGTTGATGAAGCATTGACGCTTTTGCAATGAAAATGTAATTACATTCATCAATTTGTTATCGTTTTTTTTAATTTATTAACGATCAGCATAAAAAGTCTGTAAATATTTGTATATCTCCTTTTTTACTTAATCACTTAACTTTATCACGTAAATATTTTACATTATATAAACTTCATTATGTAATTGGTTAATAAGTACTACCTTCCTACCTACTTACTTCTTTTCAAATACTTCAATGTTAGAAAGTGATATATTTATGAGATAACATACACTATTTAAAACACAAGAGACAAAGAGAATAGTAAATTGGACAGTGCTTGGAAGCGCTAAAATATAGCGGTAATCTTTTAGCTTTCCTTATGATCGGGCTACACGGGGCTAGAAACGTATGGCATTTTGTGCATAAGTTCGTGCATTCGTTAAAATCTTGTATTATTTAGTGCGTTGAATGTGCTGTAGCTGAAACGCATCATTCATACTAGGATCGTCATTTACGAGTTATCGTGCTGACTGAAATACGATATGATAAAGCGGTCGCATGATGCGTCGACGTTCTGTCAGACTGATCGTATGCAATCATTGCTAGATGCCAGTTTCAAAGTAAGTAACACGTTTAGTATTGTATATGGACTCGACAAGGCAACCATGACTGCTCTCAAAAGATTTTCCAACATAGTAACGTTTTTCATTGATGCCCCGCTGCTATTGGTCGTAAAAGGTCGTACGTACCTACGTGATGTTATATAAAATATCCTTCATAGATAAATGTACAACTCAAAAACTGTATTTCAACTAAAATATAGTTCCTGTGATATTTGATAAGCAAATTCAACCATACAAACAAATAAAAAAGTCTTCGGGTTTATTAGTTATGTCCATATAACTTGCTGACTCCTGACATACAGGTTTTTACCTAGTTTGGGAGTCAGAGACTTCAGTATTTCAAAATGTAAAACTTTTGTCAATAAATAATTTTTATTTTTTATTAATTTTATAACTGATTACCTTTTGTCATGTGTGGACGAACTTGAATACGAAAAATACATGTTCAAGGCAAACAACCTTTACAATTTTTCAATTTAAATTCTTGGAACAACCTTGAGTGAACTCATTCTACTAACCGTGGAAAAAAACCTTAATTATACTCCTTTATTCTTAGTTAATTGTAAGCATGTAATTTGTGCTTTCTTTACACTTTTGTTCCTCGGCAACAATGAAAATAGAATGTTAATTAAGAGCGATATTTTGTAATATTATTCTTGTAAGTATTATGTTTCTATATCCTTAAAATGTTTCACATGTTTTTATAAGTCTTCCAACCAATTTATTTGAAAACAAAGCCGGCGTTGAGACAACTATTTATATTCAAAGAAGTTTGGCAATATAATGTGTACCTATACGTGAAAAGGTTTCATACAATTCTTAACCTCAATAAATACCGTTTAGGGAGGCGCTTTGAACGTATTACCCGGGACATGAATCACTATAGGTGAGCGCGTGTAATAAGGTATATCCCGCATTTCTAGCGGAGTCGGTGGATAAACATGTTCCAAGACATTCAAGAGTTAATTATTATGTATCTAAAAATATAAATCACTCGGAAGAAATAGCTCCCTTGGGAATCGCCGGCTGTTCACTCAACCCTTTTTTTTATTTTGGAAGTGTTACATGCTAGAAATATGATAGATGTGTCACATTAATGCCGTATGTCAAAAATTACATTTCACAAATTGTTCTATGTTTAACAGATGAGTGATGCACATTAAAGACATTCATATGTGTCGCTTTAGATGAAATAAAGATGCGTTAGCTAAAACTTATTACTACAATAAACTTTTTAATGTCTGCGCTTATTTTACATTTTGTTTTTGGGACGCATTTTGTTATTTAATACTTCAATTTATCTCTCCTAGTTTGGTTATTATAAAAATAAATAGAAGTGAATGGTCGTTCTGCATATAAATTCAAGCGATTAAGGCAGGCAAGATTCTGAAACGATGCTTACAATAACCCCGACCGAGAATGTAGTTATCTTGCTATATAAATGACGAGCGCGTACATAATATTATTCTTGATTAAAATATTTTTTTAAACAGTATTTCGGAAAAATTTCATCTCATATATTAAACGTTTAAGGAGGAATTACCTGCTTGCATTAGCATAATAAAGAGATAGGTTATAAAATTTTATCTGAATCATAAAGGCAATTTCCAGAGAAACTAGTATACTATTGTTCTATATTAATTATTTTCCATTCAAAACAAGTAATTCAGAATAATGTGGAAACAGGAGACTAAATGCGTAATTTAAAAATTATATTACTAACAAAATATTTACCTTTTATTTGACCTATTTTCTGAGAAAAATAAATTCCTCCAGAGCTTTCGTTTAAATTCAAGTGGAAATAACATCATAAAACATTTTAAAACCGTTCGAAAACTGATTATTTCTTTTATAGCAAAAAGTGCTGTCGAAGAGAGTTGTCGTTTTCCCTTGAGAGCGATGCTATCGGAACGGCTGCAGTCGTTACGTCACGTTGCCATGGCAACGATGACGTATGTTATGCTCGTTTTATTATATACGATGGGCTTTGCTTCCGTTTGTGCTTTACGACTTTTTTATTTGTACGTGTAGACAGACTAATTGTGTATTCTTTAAAGCATATATAGCAAAAAGTAAAGTTAAACTGAAACCTTTAGATAATGCATAAAGTTACTGGTGGTATTAATACAATTCGCGTAGGTTAAATAAAAAATAACAATAAGCAAAACATTCAAAAGTAGATACGGTAGTTATCATTCGGCTTATTCTAATGACTCTTATAACTGCATACCAGTAGGTACCTAAATGTTCAACTGATGTGCATTAAAGCAAGAAGAAAAAAAATGGCTAAAATACGAATTATTGCTCCAATGTAGATACTAACTATGGCAATGTTGACTTACTACATCCGAATGTTCCATGGTTAAATCTTTAAGCTCTTCACGGTTTAAGTTTCTTTGTGGTAATATACTACTCAACTTTCTTCACATAGTTTAATAAAAAAAGGAAAAGAAAAACTAATAACCTGACAAATTCTGAAAATCATTTCTACTCCACCTGTAAGTATAACAAAGCATTCCAATAATAAATCTTAATCAAAAACATTTCTTAGAAATATAATCTTGGCTTTAACAATAACATCAACACCAATACACTTCACCTAATAGCAAACAACAAATTATTACCTCGAAGAAAACTTCAGCTATAAAATGTGGTATCATCTTAATAATTTCCAATTACTCGTATAATGAAACAGCCGAAATAGCCTTTTAGCGTAGTAGATATTTATTTAATGTAACGAGGACATAAAATTTGTTATCTCAGCACCTAGAACAGGTGTACTGCTCTTACAAAGGCTATAGATTACCTACCTACGGTCCTACGTTCTAAATATATTGGACAGATAAGATTATTCTGCTAAGTAAATACGATTTTTCGAATATATTCTAGGAATGGAATCTCAAATAGTTTATTTGACGCGTTGATTTTATACGCAACACCCAACCAGTTAATATTCAGGTTCGTGGTTACAGTCAGTGTGGAGATATAATATATTTCTGACAATATTGTGTTGACACCCATTCTTCCATCGATCGTCGAGGCGCACAGATTCTAGGCATCGCCATATGGTGGACGTTCCATGTACCCGGACTAAGCGGTTCGATTCCACATTCTTCATCCGAACCGCGAGGGACTGGAACGCGCTTCCTGAATCTGTGTTCCCCGACGAGTACAATATGGGGGTCTTCAAGCGAAGAGTGAACCGGTACCTACTAGGGAAGCGCGTACCATCTTAGACCGCATCTAGCTTTCCATCAGGCGAGATTGTGGTCAAGCGGGAAGCGTCTAGAGTAAAAAAAAAAAAAAAAAAAACCTCAATCTTACTATCATGCTCGGTATGAATGTATGAAATTATATATTTATTACATTTATAAGATCTCCTTTTTATTTAAATAACAAATTTCACGCACACTTTGTAAATTTCTAAAATTGTCAGATGACGTGGCAATATAAATTGCTTATTTTTTTAAAAATTTAATTGCTATTTAAATATATAAAAATCGATTCTCTTTTCTTATTCACGAAAACTATGCAACGGAATTCCATGCGGGTTTTTTTAATAGATAGATTGATTCAACATGTTATATTATCATATTGCAGTCATCCGAAGCCAGGGCGGGTCGCTAGTTAAAAACAAAACAAAAACATCCCCTAACAATTAAACTTACATAGAGTTAAGCTATAAAATAGAATATTCAATTATTTTAACATGCTCTGGACTGGACATTTAAAACTTTTTAAACATTTACCTTTAATATTAAACTTTCACAACCAACTATTTTATTGCGATTTACCCGACCCGCTTAATTTCAAGGGTCCGCTAACAAGTTTATTACTCTAATTAAGTTCATTTAAACTAAAGCCAGTAAACTAAACGGCGCGATATATTTTAACATGTAAAAACAAATAGGGTATAAAATAAAAGAGCTTCACTTGAGGCTATTCCGGTAATGGAATTCTGCAGGAAGCGACGTCAGAAGCTGAAAATTGTGTAACGCGTTCGCCGGTGTAAGAAAATGTTTTTACGGTTACAATGAGCCCTCTAAAATCTGAATACGGAATCCTTTTAACCTCGTGTCTCTTGGGCCGTTCAATGCGTGTAGACATCCTTATACAGTTTCCAAAATATATTGTAATATTTTTATTTCGGTGAAATATATATTTTTCCTGTTATGATATTACGTCATGGAAATGAAACTAAGAACTATCGAAATTGAATACTTTTCCTAAACTAAAAATGAAAATAATCTCTTGTTTTCTTTTATAAAAGTATATTGTATGTGTATATTAAATTGTCTTTATTTTAATTCCATTAGTAGCGTTATAGCTCTGGTAACAGATGTTATAAGTTTTAATTATAAATACATTCTCAAACAGATGCTCAGATAGCCCGTTATGAATTTAATATCATTTTATTCATTAATGCATCCTTTAGGCTTTAGTTTATGCTGGAAATAACCATTTTTTTATATTTTCCTTGGAGTTAAAAATAAATAGATACGTTTTAAGTTATTGTTCTTAGCTGTTAATAAAGAAAATAAAATACATACCCAATTTAAAACAGGAATAAGAATGCTCTACATTTAAGCAAAAATCGTAACTTGTACTTCAAACTTTTAGCAGTAAGTATTGAAAATACTAATATTTGTTTTTTTATTGTTTCAGATACGATCAACGTTTAGAAGATTCCGTTAAAATATAAAATGATTGCCTCATCTCTATACATAAAAATAATAAGTTACAATACATTATCATCATATTAGTATTTGTTGATAAAGATATAGATTTAATTTATAATAAATTAATAGTTAATATTCTCAGTCTATAGATAGGTATTCTGTAATGTTGGTAGCATTAAAGTACAAAAACGTAAAAGGCAAAATTGCCAGAAACTTAGTAAGAGATGAGGCGGTTCCGTAAAACAAAGTTTCACTCCCTCGACAAAATGCTGCGGAATTTCTACGTGGCACTTCTTCTCTGGAGAATCGATTGTCTCGTCGAAAGCACTAAAGGTAAAATCAAACTTCATTCTCAATATTTATTTCAGGTAATTCAAGAAAATTCCATTGTGGTTTAAGTTTATAGTGACTGTGACTAAGAATAAATTGTTACGCTCATAATTTACCAGATTAATACTAGATAAAATATTAATTCAAATAATCCTTTACTCGAATACTGATTTTCATACCACCGTAATATCATTAGCATTATTATACAAAGAAATACTAGATAAGTGTGAACAGGTAGGTAATATTGTAAAATTTTAAGTAGGTACAATTTTATAACAAAATATTTTGTAACAAAAGAAAAGTTTATCTACTGAAATAAACTTACCAAGATGCATTTCCAAATGAAATTAACAATCAACCCGCGAAAAATATAAGAGCACTTTAATGGTAAAAATAACAAAAAGAAATAAATTATCGCTGTGTATATATGTTGGTAACTACTATCTTCAATTCTTGAACTTTTATGACATATTCACGAGTTGAAAATATTGTGACTCCATATTTCAAAGAAAGCAACGATATGTTTGCGTTTCTTGCGACTTGTAATCTGCATAATGCAGAGAAATGTAAACCACTGCAGACCTGAGATCACTGTCTTTTGTTTTTCTTTTCAATGCCGCTGCTTATTTTGATCTTTGAATGGTTAATGAAAGAAATGTGTCTTTGCATTAACTTAATTCCTTTTGCAATAAAAGCGTTTTATCAAGATAAGGTGTGATGAATGCGTGTGAATATTTAATGTTTAAAGTATATTGACCCTTCCTTTATAAGTTTAATTTTATTTGAAGTGTTGACAAAAATAATTATCTGGACCAGACACTTCAATGAGGTTCACAATGTCTGCCCAATAGTAGCAAACCGTTATTGTAAATAGCTTGTACGAGCAAGTCGCACATATTCTTAATCAGCTATCATTTTCATATACCTAGTACATATTGATCTGAACATTTTATGTGTAATAAATACATGTAGTCTAAATTAAAAATATTTCGAACACTTACACTAAATAAAAATTAAGAACAAAACGTAGGTACTTTTATTCCGCGTTGAGGTAAATACAAGCAAAACATTAGTTGTTCTTAACACTACTCTCTAGCAATTCCAAAAACGTGTCAGTTTTATGAAGCGGCAGCGTAACTTGTACCTTTACAAAAAGCACCCGGATTCCGGAAAACAATAAAGGTGAGTTTATCGCGAAATGTGTATAAGCACGAGCTATAAACTTTGTTGACTAGTGGTTACAAATCAGAATTGTGACGCGGGTGTAAAAGATTCATGTTGTAGGATCTTGCTGAGGTGTTCCCCAGAGGGTGACAAAATGTAACGAACCGCGGCCTCATCCTTTATGTCGTTGATACATTTTTCCAACAGCGAGCAAACGAATCTTGTCTTCGTATAGATTATTTATATTGTACCTACTACACCCTTTGTTGCGGGAAGGTATGCTGATTGCTAGTGGCGACCCCTGTCAGACGGAAAAATTGCAATTACAATGAAAAAATGTGGGCTTTACTCGAGATTAATGTTCGACCTGCTCGTATATTTTATTGCAAAGTAAATTGTAGTGATTTTTGATTGATTTCTTCGTTTTTTGTATTGGTCTATTCAATTAAAGATTAACATTCGACTGCTTTTTAGTAGTATTGAGCTAAGCTTATGTTATTTACCCTTTGCTTTGATTTTGTATCCAATCACAAAATACGAGTTTGTGTTCAAATAAAGTTTGACGCTATCGTATTAAGGAAAAGGTCGTAAAGAGAGAAGGTGGGCCGGAAATACGTAGGGCTCAAGAGACTTCAAAGGGCAACACTAACAAAGACCAAATAACATTAACTTTTGTATTTAGACAATAACTTAGAAGTGAGAAAAATCGCCCTTTTGCCCGCCCGTTTTTTATATTTATTGGAATACTACGAAATTATAATCAAAAAGGCGCATTTAATAAATGTTGTATTATTTAATGCATAAGTAATATTTCAGTACTACCTATTTAACTACCTACCAATAAAAATTCAATTATTAACGGTCGATTTTTCAATGCTTGGATAAAACTTATCCGTCAAATAAAGTATTACACGATATTATTAAAATGTCACGTAAACTGTCAAATACGGGCAATTAGAATACGTTTTTAAAATGGTAGTTTTATACATTATTCGACGAATAAGTTTTATCCAAGCATTGAAAAATCGGCCCTTAGTCAAAATAACCGCCTGATTTACCGTTCTAATAACATTGTCAACAAGTTTTTAATAAACGATGCTGTTCAAAGTAAATTCAAGTGATATTAAATGATGCTACAGCAAATGCATGCGTCGTTTCCCAGTCGCATCCATACTTAAAGGCTGCTATGTAATTTAGGAAGCCAAATATTGACGTGGTCTGTTTGCAACCCAATCACGTTGTAATAGCAGTACGTACAAGTATTTGTAAATATGCGGAGTATCTGTATGGTGTGATTTATCTATCCGTTTCGAATTTAGTTTTATTAACGTGTAAATAATTTTGAGTGTTAAATAAATTTTGTATATAATATAGAGCATTTAAAATTGTTCTATAATAGATAAGAAACAAAGAAATAACATAGTATTTTTAAGTGATATTGAACACTTGCTCTGGTGAGAATTAAATCTAATGCTTCTGATATTGCAATGTAGAAACTTCTAGACTCGGGACACATCGTATGATACACGATAGATGTATTGCCTTTCATAACAATATATCAATAAAAAAATACTCCTGAATATTCAGTAGTGCCATCATTCACTGCTGAAACGTTTTAATTGATGGGATTTATTCAAGTGGAAGTCGTCTTATGTAGGTAATTAAGCAATTACTGCCATTTCTAGATAAAAAATATAATAGTGAATATTATATATAGCGTTATGTATAACTTTCCAGCGAATTCAATTATTGCAGTCTTACAATCTCTTCTATTTATGGGAATGATTCAATTCTACAGGCTTCCAATCTGTTAAATTTACTCATAGTAAAATTACTGTCTTTTGTCAGAATATAGCCAGACAAAGCCACCCAATAAAATTATTTTCTGGAAAAATGCCTCCAATAAAATATTACGTATATTTCTTATTACGTTCCGATATTATATTAGATTACTTTTTTGTGACTAAATTAAATTCAGTCTCGCCACTTTTGAGAATACCTTTGAAGACTCTATTAGAGCAGACGTCTCGATCGCCATTTTAACGAACTCTAATAAAATCTATCACGTTTTCAATAAAGCCTGGCATTAGTTGGAAATTTAAAGGAAGCATTTGTTTACCTTAAAGAGTCTGCGGGAAAAAGCTTCTCACTAATTCTGAATTTAAATGCATGAGATCGAATTGGTTCACGCAGTGAGCAGATCCACAGTTTTTCGATTAGTACTGCTTAGTCTGCGTTTAAGGCAAAAAGTGGTATTTTTTCCAATACATACGAAACTTACGTACACTCTTATCTACGATCATGATCGGTATGAGTATGGATATATGATTTAAATCATTCAACGATATTTCATTTTTGATTATAATGAAGCAGTTTTAATACGCCTCTAAATTATTTAAAACTTAAATCTGTATATTAGGATTTAAATTGGAATAAAAATATTCACTATCTATCATTGTTCATGTTTAACATAATCTACAAACGTTAGGTCTGTGTTTTTTGACATGATTTATGGTTTATTAGCAGTGTGAAAGTAACAGATGTCTAGTGCACGCGCTATAATAGGTATCGCAGTTTTGAATAGAGGAGAGCTGTCGTTACCATAAAGTGCCATTGTGGAACCCCACGAGGCGCACAAAAAAGAGCTCTTTCTAATTGTTTGCACATTTCACGTCTCTCTTGGGCACGGAAACAACCCCTGAGTATAATAGTGCACGGGATGAAGTTTGTTTTGTGTAAATGTTGATCGATACTGTTCTCATTATGCATAAATTATAATATTGATTCGGCAGTATGTAGTGGATGTGCGTGGCATAATTCACGTGCGCAATTATGAAGATAATTTCAGTACAGGTATCAGTGATCACGTAATAGAGAGATATCAGAAAAATAGTAACGTATTCATGCTAACCTTGAATAATAATTGAAGAGAAAAATATGTATTTCTGGAAATATGCTTCTTCTTGGCACTATAATAATATGTAAGATTGTCATACAATTTTACAGAGTTATAGCTGTGGTTATAGGATGTTCGTTGCGTATATTCCTTTTTGTAGCGATCCTTTAAAGATTCAAGATTTTCATCGCCTATATTTAGATGGGATTCTGTATGTATATTATGTAAGTTCAGAAAGGGGTTGGTATCAATAGTTTATATGGAATATATTGCTCACTTCTAAGATGAATGCTCTTATCCACATTGTTGGAACAAACTATTGTGTTTTCAGATCGTATTGTAGTCCTAAATAGCTGTTACTGAACCATTTTTTCACCCTCAGTCACTCCCTTTGAGGATTAAGTTGGCAGCGGGGAAATTACTTTTTAAGAGGCTTGCCCTACCCCATTCCTTTTAATTATAAATGACTGTCCATTTCCCTTGACTTCATTCGGATACAATTTCGTTATATATTTTTTTAGATTAGCTTGGGTGTTGCGGCCCAGCTACACCTTTCTCGACCCGAAATTCCAGCGGGAGCGATCTTCAAATACCAGCTTTTTTGTTTTTATAACTTTTATGTTTGACATAATCCAATTTTATATATTTTACAATACAATGGGGCTGAAATTTGTAATTTGTAACTAATTTACATAAATATTGAAAAATTTTCATTCCAATGCGCCCTTGATTATATCTGTATTAAAATCAGGGAGGCAACGAGACAATTTAACTATTTTAACAAGGTAATCTCATTGCAATCAGGCTGATACTTTATCGGTTGAAATTTTGTCGAGATTCATTAAGGTATATTGAATGTTCAATGTTTTAATATAAATTATACTGTAATTCATGTTATGCTAATATCTACGATATAAATAACAAAAAGCAGCTGTACAGAATTTCCGTAAGAAATATTTTTACATAATATAAAAGATTCCATCCTACTTTCACATTTATTAAACTGAGTAGGTAGCTACAACATAAACAAACATTGAATCGAGTCTATTTCCTACACATCAAAAAACATACATTCCGTTATAAAAGAGTTGTTTTGTCGGTAAACATCAGAACACCTTCGACCTTTTCAATCATATCTCCGTCGTTTCATATCGCGATCGCGTAGGGAACTTCAAAACAAAAACTAGACAGTGCAAATCAGGTCACAATCGGTTTAAGGTGTAATAAATCAGCACGTTTCCCCTCAGTATCGAGGCTATTACCGGGGGTATTGATGCGTATTCCACATAGACAAGCCCCTTTGGAACACGCAGATGTGCAGGCACAATTTGATTATGTCATTGCGTTATCCACCCTCTATAACAGGGTGTATTATTTCGTCTGCTTTTAAGCTGTGATGAAAGTATATGTTGCTTGATTGAAGGTTACGTCATCGTTTTAAATTAATAACTGTAGAGGGGTTGTGAAATTTTACTAATAGGTAATAAGAAATTTATACTCACACGTATTATGGCACATAATTATTATGACATGGAAAAAATTGTGATCGCTTGTAAAGAAACACTTCTCTTTTTTTTTAATTTTATCCACCAGAATTTAAAATAATTTTGCTTCGTTGTTAACTAGTAAAGCATAAATGCTTAGTTGTGCAGTTTCAAGTAAATTCATATTTTGCAACCCAAGTGTTAGATTGAATTTAGATACAACCGGATTAGTACTTTAAAAGCACGCATTTCCCGTAACGCGGAGTCTGAAAACATAAAAGAAGCCGTATTTATCACCAGGCCGTACTATTATGTTGATGAGCCTATTACCATCGGATCACGCGTTGTCGTGCCGCCCGCTGATAAATCGCGCTCATTGTCGCGATCTAACAGTACTCCATTTTGGCTAACTGCCGCTTTACTGACCTCACGCGTCCATATAGAAACGTTATCTCAGTGAACGCTAATGCGCGAGGACAATAGGCAACCAAGAGGGTAATAAGATAAAAAGTATTGTGCGTATGTATGGAAACGAGTTTCTTATCGCGCCAGACCGTCTTAGTCGGTATGTTTGTGATACGAAAGGGTTATTATTATTGAATGTCTTATTTTGTGCTAAGATAATACAGATGTGTGACAAGATCAACATTTAGATTTTCGCCTACCTACTTGTACAAGATACTCGTATGGTTTTCATTGTTCGACTCAAAATAAAATAAAACACTCTAACAAAGAATAAACATATTTTTCTTATTTCTAAGAATCTAAAAATAACTTTTGTAATCCCAAAGACACAGCGCGATAATCCTTTGAAACAAGAACCGTGTTTTTATCAAAATATTTTATTCATAAAACTTTAGGTTACTTCAAACGTCATACGAAATATTCGTCATAATTTTTACTCATTTTATCCACAATTGATTTTATTCTTAGCTTCTTTTTTACTGTTATACTTATTTTACTTTACCTACTTGAGACAAAACTTTACTAAAATAAAATAACAATGGTTTAAAATATTTTTGTATTTCTTAAGGGCTTGGTCTAGTAGTGCAAACAAATGCATCCTGTCATCCTATATGTAAATAATACAAATGTACTAAGGGAAAGTTGCTCCACTTAATTTTTAAAAATTAAATCATTCGTATAATTTAATATTCGTAATAAGTACCAAAAATGACAATTTGAAACAATTTTCGTGAAAATTACACCGGGTGATTTTTTTTTATCAGTAAGTACACAAAATTTGCGAATACTTTCTATTGATATCTTCAACTTCATGTTTATATAACTGATCATCTTTTACAAAGAAATTTGGACGAAATATAAAAAAAATAAGCTTTCCATACAAAATGCATAACTCTATACATTTTTTTCGACCTAAGTTTCTTAGTGAAAGTTGTTCAGTTTAACTAATAAAACGGATAAACAAATTTTGTATTTAATAAAAAAAATGTAATGTTTGTGTTAAAAAATTATAAAATAGAAAAATACGCAAATGAAAACAAAAGATATTTATTTCTGACTAGCTTCCGCCCGCGACTCCGTCCGCGCGGATGTCAGTCTTCGCGTCTTCTACAGATTTATTATATTATGTATAATATATAGATTTCAAAAAATCAAAATCAAAATCAAAAATATTTATTCTGTAACAAATAGTATTACAATTTAACAGTAATTGAGACATCCTTTTAAGCAATAAATGCTTGTGTTAGGACATCTCGCTCTTCCGACAGTACATTATGCTTAAGTGTTACACGAATAACATTTTCTTATATAAAGAGAAATAGGTAAAATTTATTTAGATATATGTATTATAGGGAACAGAACGAGTGTATATTTTGTGTGTGTGTGTGTGTGTGTGTGTGTGTGTGTGTGTGAGTGAGTGTGTGAATGTGCGTGTGTGTTTGTGAGAGAGTGTGTGTGTAGTGTGTATATTATATAATATGTTGCTTTTTTTTAATTTATTTTATTTAATTTTAATAAGTCTTCTATTTCCTCATAATTTTTATTTTTTAACCATTTAATTAGTTGCAATTTACACTCCTTCGCTGTTTTAGGGTATATATTTAAGGCTTTATTTATTAAGTTGTATAGGCAAGAAGATTGTTTAGCCTGTTGTCTTCGAGCATATGCGGTTTTAACAAGTACATTGGGAACCACACATGTTTTCCTCCTTCTATTATCAACTTTAGGATCATATTTTAAACTTTTGTGTTGTTTCAGAACAATATTTAATACGTAAAGCTTTCGAACTGTAAGAACATCACACACTGAATATAATTCTTGAGTCGGAAATCTATAAGGTTTAAAATGGATAACCTTAAGTAAAGATCTTTGTGCCCTCTCAAGATCTAGAAATTTTGTTTTGGTAGCCCCTCCCCATACCGTAATACAATATGTAAGCACCGATTGAACAAGTGACACATATACAATTTTCAGCAAATCTGTAGTTGCGACATGTCTTAGGGTCTTGAAGAACCATACAAACTTTCTAATCCTTGTCATGAGGAGTTCTAGATGTAGATGCCACGACAAACGTTCGTCTATGATTACTCCGAGATATTTTGTGTTAGATACTTTAGTGATTTGTTGACATAGATTTATATTGATAAACCTAATAAATCTTTTGCTAGCATTCTGATGCTTTATCGGTTGCACTGGATTTATCTATTTTTTTTCAATCGCTTGAATGATATAGGATGGGCATCGAATGCTGAAGTCTCGAATCAATCAATTCTGACAGTAGGCAATTTATGTAAAATCCAATAATGGTCCATCATTTTATTTTGCCTAAACGTTACATACTTTTTTATATATTCTATTTTATACATTCTATTTTTAACGAATGATTCACTCCAGTCCAAACAGCAAATAAGCAGACTTCTGCTTCTGCAACGTTTAGTTGTCCCTGAATTTGGAAAAAATAGTCATGATTCTTATCTATGACAAAAGTGTTATTTTTTGCATTGTATTTCAAATATTAAATTTTTTTTAACCGCATCTTCCGCATTCATGTCTTTTGCCGGAATTAGACATTTAACTTCTACTAGTCCCATTTTCCCTTTTTGATATGGGATTGTATAAAGTAAATTTTTTAGATATTTCTCGTTATACTTTTAAAAAGTTATTATTGTCATTTTGCTCATTAGGTAAAGTAATTTCGATATCAGTTTTAAGTTTTTTGATACCTGCAATAATAACGTCATAATCGCCTGCACATACTTATCGATTACACCCTGTATACAATCCACCATCCACATTCATAATGTTTTCCTGTCCTCCTCTCCTTTACGCTGTTCACCGATACATTTTAAATGAGTAAATCTGCTACCACTGAAGGATGTTTCATTGTGATCAGCAAATTTTCACCACTGTTGTCGATTATTTGTTTTTTATTTTTAATCAGCAATTGGGAATCATCAGTTTTGTTTTTTGCAGATTGGTGATGTACCCTAACAATACGTCGAAAAGGGAAAGCATCAACGAATTATCGTTTTCGTCCTCTTTTTTTATTCTTCGCGTCTCTGTTACTTCTGTTTGTTTAGTTCTCAACCCCACTGAATTTATTCGTTTTAATATTGGTACTTAGAGTTTTTTGGTAGTTTTGTAGTTAGACTAAACTAGAAATGGTGGACTAAATTTGTCAGCGCGTCTGTAAGATCAGAATATAAAACCAACATCCTGTATTTAAGTTACAAAATTAATAATCAAACAACATGCCGCTACGTTGAAAATGACTAGAAGAAAAAATTAAAACACCTCGGATCAATTTTGGAGTAAACAAATCATTTTCCCCGTATGGGGATTTCCCCGGATGAACTTGGGAAGTTCAAGTTCTCAATACAAGTTTATATTATATTTCGTATTTCTCAAACGAAAAATAAACATTTTTGGAACTTCAAAAAAATTATATTATAAGAAAATTTATGAGCTTACTTTAGTTTTAAAGAAATATACATCCCTTTACTGACACCCCGTAAAATAAAGAAATTGTTGCCAATCACCTTTGCAATCTATTTGGTTTCATTAACTTTATGTTCGAAGATAATTTTTTTTTAGTAAGTACATAGTTACACGCGTATTTTTTTCGTTTATTTTCCATATCGAAATCAAATGTTTAAAAATACGAATATTTGCACAAAACTAAGATAAAAATAATCAATTAACAAAAATATTAAATTTAATGAAGTAGAGCAACTTTCACTTCGGTATGAAGGAAAATCGAGCGTAGAGCACACGTCAGAACGCTCCGGCCCAAGGAGCGCGACTAAAGAAATTCGCTAGGATTTTTCCTTATTATTTTAAATATTTTTTTAATATTTAAAAAATTATCAAAATTCAAAAAAAATTTTTTTTAAAGGATTAATACTCATTGGTCTTCAACCAACTCGAATAAATTAATGGAAAAAATAACTTTTAGCAGTATTTATCAATCGATTTTGTAAGGCAAAAAATGGGAAATTTAATGAATTTATAACGCTCTAATTAAGAAAATCATAAGTTTTTCGGCAATTGTATTCAGCAGTTTTTAATAACGACTATATAAGGATAATAATGCGCTGATCAGATTATGTAAATTGTAATCGGTTGCAACGTAGTGAGTGCACAAACTTAGCTCGAAATGATTTTGAGGGAAAGAGACTTATCTTGAAGGCCTGATTAAGGTAACATAAAGTAACTTTATAAATGTGAAAAAATTCACGCGCATCATCACTACATA
>CAJQZN010036130.1:24146-45399 GCA_907164685.1 Colias eurytheme | reverse complement strand
AAAATCTGAGTTACTCCCTAGTCGCGCCTAAAGAAGTTTTACTTCAAAAAAACAAACCGAAATAAGGTAAAAATGCACGAGTCATTTTTAATTTGGAATCCTCAACATAAATAATAATCAAAAATTGTTTATTTAAAATTAACTGTATGCACTGTATCAGCTACACTAATATTATAAAGCTGAAGAGTTTGTTTGTTTGAACGCGCTAATCTCGGGAACTACTGGTCCGATTTGAAAAATTCTTTCGGTGTTAGATAGCCCAATTATCGAGGAAGGTTATAGGCTATAACTATATCATCATTCATCACGCTACGGCCAACAGGAGTGGAGCCACGGGGGTGAAACCGCGCGGAGCAGCTAGTAATCTCCATATACTGGTAAAATTGTTGGTGCATTTATAATAAAAGCGTATTTTAATTTTAATAAGATATAGGATTTCCTGTACACATTCAGGCCATGTTGCGTGTGACCAGGCCACTTGCAGTCTATACATTACTCGTAAGCTTTGACATTTGCTATAAACTGGTTCAGCAGTTCGCACCTTGCAACGGGAACACATACGTTCTTATTCTTTGCGTAAACCCACAATAACTATTTTGTCATTTACTTTTTACGACACATAATGGTTAATTTTCGAAGCGATTTTAACCAATACAGCATTAATCCTTTGATACATTGTTCATTTAATATAGATCTACATGGCCCTTTACATCGTATGATTTAAGTGAATATTTTCGAAGATAATATTACAGATCTAAAAATTTCGGGACGTAGCGTTTGCGGCGGTACCGGCCGGCCACCATTGCACCCGTGCGAAGCCGGGGCGGGTCGCTAGTTTTTTCTATATTTTGGACGCTACTAGCTGTGCCGCGCGGTTTTATCCGCAGTTCTCCGCTCCTGTTGGTCTTAATGTGATGATAAATAATTAAATAGCTTACAGCCTTCCATAAAAAAAAAAGTATCTAATACCGAAATCATTTTTCAAATCGTACCAGTAGGCAGTAGTTCCTGAGATTAGCGCGTTCAAACAAACAAACTCTCCAGCTTTATAATATTAGTATAGATTCTTTCCATCGCTCACAAAAAGCAATGTCAAAACGTGAGCCTTTTTACCTTTCTGATCCTAGATACTCCGCTTTTATTTTTACAAATTGGAGACAAATCATAATACGTAACCTGAAGGTGCTCATTAAATGTGTGTCAGATAAAAGTCTCAAATATAATTGTTCACCTTTACGTACTTTAAAGTGTTTTAAATAAACTGTAACATGATATTCACAACTGTCAAGAATAATGAAAGACACTTGCAATTCTAATCGCGTAACACATGCCTCTCGCCAAAAATGTACAACTAGTTTGAAAGTAATTGAAAAAAATACTTTTATATTATGTCGGTCACAGCCAAAATCACAAATTTTAAATTATATAACGGTACTGTCTGTTTCGTTACGCTACCTGGTGCATTCAATAAGTACCTAGCCTCATCGCCAGAGGGCGCTATTGTTTCAAAATAGGTTTACCACAGTGTAGCTCATTCTTTTTTAATTATTTTTTTTAATTTTCATTCAAATCCCTTCATTTGTTTTAATTTGACAACCTATGGAAGTGAACGTGTAGATCGGTTTTACAAAAATGGAAAAAGAGCAATATTGTTCGGTGATTCGATTCCTATTTTTGGACGGGATAGAGCGCATCGAAATCAAAGACCGCTTGGATGCTGTGTACGGTGACTCTTCTCCATCGATAACCACCTTCAAGAATTGGTTCAACGAGTTTGCACGTGGCCCTACGTCGGTTTTTGATGAACCACGTCCAGGTGCACCAAAAACAGCTGTTACGGAGAAAAACATTAAAAAAATCCATGATCTCGTATTGACAGATCACCGATTGAAGGTTCGGGAGCTAGCTAAGACTGTAGGCATTTCAGAAGGAACAGTGCATCATATTCTTCACGAGGAACTCGGTATGAGAAAGCTGTCGGCGCGATGGGTGCCGCATTTACTCACACCGGAAAACAAGCGCAACCGTGAGTCCACATCGGAGACGTGTTTGGCGCTGTTTAAGCGGAATCCAGGGGAGTTATTAGTCGTTTTGTGACCGTCGATGAAACCTGGATTCACTGGTACACACCAGAGACCAAGGAGCAATCAAAACAATGGATCCAGACCGGGGAACGTGCTCCAAAGAAGGCGAAAACTGTAAAAACGGCCGGAAAAGTTATGGCCACCGTTTTCTGGGATTCACAAGGAGTTGTCTACATCGATTACCTCGAGAAGGGCAAACCAATTACAGGGCTTTACTATGCCGATTTATTGGGCCGATTCGACGCCGAATTAAAGAAAAAACGACCCCATCTGGGTGAGAAAAAGGTGCTGTTTCACCACGACAACGCACCGGTTCACACGTCTGCCGTTGCCATGGCCAAATTGGTCGAATTACGCTACGAATTGCTGCCTCATCCACCGTATTCTCCAGATTTGGCCCCTGGTGACTTCTTTCTGTTTCCTAATCTGAAAAAATCCCTCGCCGGGAATAGATATGGATCAAATGAGGAGGTTATCGCTGCCACGGAGGCCTATTTTGAAGAGTTTGAGAAAACCTATTTTTCAGACGGGTTAAAAAAGTTTGAGCATCGCTGGGCTAAGTGTATAGAACTAAAAGGAGACTATGTTGAAAAATAAATTGCCACTTTTCCAAAATTTTCGTATACTTTTTGTAGGCTAAGTATTTATTGAATCGCCCTCGTATCTATCCGTTAATCCAAAACAGATGTTAAAATTATAATAATTGCGCATGCAATTCTGCAATAAGAAACTGAAATAATAAAAATAGGGTCAGTAAAGTTAAGAAAAAGAAAGAGTAATAAATTGTAATAAAACAAAATAGGGCAAGTAAATGTAAGACGACTCTGAGTCTGAAACACGTTGGGAGGTCTAATGATAGTTTTTCTAACTCATCGTTCTTTGAATCCGTTTCCCATTTACAACACTACTTATATTAGATAATGAATTTGAAGTATGTACCTGGTTTTTAATTTAAAAGTAATTTATTTGAAAAACATTATTAAGGCGGACAAATATTTAAAAGCATATTTTTGATTTTCAACAAAGATTTGCAATTGAAGATGAGTTATTCCTCGCATCTTTACCTAGTTGTTACTGTAGACAATAAACTGAAATGCAGTGTAAACCTACCTCTTTCTATACTCAATTATAATTTTGTATATAAAATTAAATGACCCAGGATATATTAAAAGCCAATTTTCTGGTTGACTTGCACAATAGACCGGCCATATGTCTTCATGCATCTGCATACAATGACGAAGCGACGTGAGAGAATTTCCTATCTGATCGTATATGGACAGAGAAGGGGGAAATTATGATGCTTTGTTCATACAACGTTATAAATTAATGTGAAGTTACGTTCGTATCAAATAAATCTGGATAATCGAAATAGTTCGTAGTCTACGGTATTGACTATTGCTATAACAAATTTACTGCAATAGTAGTGCTCTGGTTTTACTTTTACCTGAGTTCAAAACCACAGGCTTTTTCCTAACCACTGCCAAGTTTCATCAAAATCCATTTTTTTGTAGTTTTGGCATGAGTGTTTTCCAAACGTAGTTTTCGTATTAATCTTATTTGTATATGATATAGATGTATCTCAGTAACACCATACCATAACACAGACCTAGAAAGCTGTATATATAATATGGATAAATCTTGTTCCGCACTTGTACAAATAAGGTTTCCAAACACAACCACAAATTTGTAGATACGTTTCCTAGGAACAAAAAGGTACTAGGCAAACATAAACCAAATAAATCAGAAGTCATTGGCATTTCACACAAATTGCTCTATCGATCTGACCACAGCGACAAATTGCATGTAACAAATTGTGTTTTCACAATATTTCATACAGTGAAAGCTTATAAAATTGTACATAAACGTCTATGCAACGTACTTTCTCAATGCACCGGACACACAGCATGATGGTTTCCTTCATTGACCATAGATAATAATTTATAGTCTATTGCTAGTTAGCATTCACAATTTTAAATCTTGATAATAACACCTATGATTGAAGACGGCGTATATCACAGTATTACAATATTATTGTAATACTGTGGCGTAAATTCTTAACAATGGACTGCTAATCAGTAATTACTGAAGTCATGAAGCACATTGCACATTAATCAGCACAAAATTGTACGTTATCTTTACATGCCAGAATATCCTTTATTCCTCAGTCATAAAATATAAATATTATCTTTTATACGATATTCAATTAATTGCCATGATATATTGTAACTTTCAACAGACAGACAGCAAGGCTGATAGACAAGCAGTTCCGTTGTTAGCTCAATTTATTATATTTACTAATTAATAAAAAAGCAATTTTTCTAGACTTATACTACTTTCAAATACAATAGCTGGCCGGAAGGCATAAATATAATGGTTTAACATAAACCGGCTCTCCCACGTATTTTTAAATCTAATCGTTTATTGGCGTACAAAATTTAATGCTTTGTAAAATATACAGAGTAACATCGACATAACCACCAAAAAAGGAAGAGGTCAATTCGATCGATATTTTTAGAAATTACTCATTTAAAAAAAAAACCTTTTTTTTTTTTCAATATTATTTTCGTACATGGCAACATAGAAACAATGTCATAGACAAGAACTTCGGAATGTGGATTTCGAAAATGTTTTTTTAAGAATGTTAAGATAGGAGCACAGATAAAATAGAACATTTAGTACGCGATGCGGGCGATAAGGCGCAGCTTTGTCGTAATGCAAATTACTTGCGACATTGTGACGTATTTCTTTACAAACCAAATTTTCACATCCAGATAAGGTTACTTACTAATTTTTTTCTCTCTTCCCACTGGTACACGGTACACAACTAACCGCACATCCGTGATTTTCTTGTAAGTATCGATTTCTAGTAATATAAAGTTTGTTATGCTAAAATCCAAGCAGGATTTTAGGTTGGAATTTTTATATGGACAAGGAACAGTGTGTATACGTATAGTGTTTTGATTTTTGTTCCGGCAGACAGTTTTAACGTAGGAAAATGGACTAAATGCTAATGAATAATTATACAAATTACATAAATACAAGGAAATCCAAACAAAAAAAGACGTGTGGCACTCGGGGACTGCCGCGGTTAAGCTATTGTGTATTTGTGTAGCATGCCTTCAAGCCACACCTCCGCGCCCGTCGGAGTGGGGAGCGTGAGGTTTTTCGTTACGCAATTTCTGGATTCGGTCGGCGGTCCCCGCGCTCAAGGCCCGCGATATGCAATAGCTTAATAAAAATTAAAAATAGTTAACTAAGCAATATTTTATTACATCTATACCTGACATACATACATGTTGCTATTAAAATAATCCACTCCATAATATTTCACAAAGCTTCGTGATTGCTCAAATAGGTGCGAAACTCATTTCCCCATTTTCGACAATCGATTAGACCAAGGTTATATCTGATTTTAGAAGTATCTTATAAGCGAATTTGTTCCGCATTTTTATCGCAAACAAAGTACTTGTATGAGTTGTATGTATCTTAGTAACACGCAATACACAGGCTAAATTAAAGAGTTGCTCAATTAGCTGGGTCCACACCAGCCGATCCACCGCGATCCGATCGCGCGCGGCAGGCGCGCGATCCAAAGATGCGGGCGGTGTGGACGTGCCGCGCGCGATCCATGCACGCGTTTTGCCGCGCGCGATCCCTACCTCGTGCGATCCGTTAGCGGGCGGTTTTTGTACCCGCTTCAAAGGTGCCTCAGTTGCGTGATGCGCGCGGTGTGGACGGTTGTGTTGGATCGCGCGATCCACCTCACCATGGACATCTCAGAAAGTCGAATATCTCAAATTGATTAGCATTCATTCTTGCAAAATTGTGTTCAACTTCATCTGAAACTAACTCTGCGTACAGCTGAGTCCCAGATGCCAATCGATTTTTATAAAATTGTTTCACCCAAAACCGTCGATTTCTTTTTTTTTTATTTTTTGCGCAAACATTTCAGTATAATAAAAGTTACTGCTGCAACGGCAAGACGCCGCCGTTGTACGTGTGACTCCATATCGTACCTGAATCACGGATCGCCTTAGGATCACTTGGAGCGCATATTTTGGATCGCAAGTTTTTAAAGTGGATCGGCCTAACATGATCCACGATCCATGCTCCGCGATCCTGGATCGCGGATCGCGGGATCACTGGATCGGCCGGTGTGGACCCAGCTAATGTTGCTCAGTTGCGACAGTAGGTAAATAGTGACAAACAAAGAATAGATCAATCTGTGGAGAAAAGGTTCAAAAACAATTTTCAACTGTGAGACAAAGATCTTATTAAATATGATTAACGATACTGAATGCCATTTGTCACACTTATGCACAATGGAACAAAAGATAGAATTTCGCGGTAAAAATCAGTGTATTTTAGACTTATGCCAAAATTTTATCAAAATCTGTTTTATAACAGATTTTGTTATATTTTTATTGTTATAATACTTATTTTTCTGTACATTATAAAATATCATACATCAAGTTTATTTTCTGCTATTTAATTTCAGTTTCATAAAATAATGTTGATTTTAATTTATAGAGACCTATAAATATGATATAGGTATCGTGTTTATTGGCGTCATTGACTAAAAAAGATATGCTCATAGTTTGTCGGATAAACGGTAAATCAGTATAACAACTTACTTCATCTATACCTACCATCTTCTAGGCAATCAAATTTTGGTAGTAGCAGATATAATACTATACTAGATAGTAATTAGTAGCATGCTTTATCTGTAACTCGTCTCTTCTCAAGATTATATTTTGAACTTATGACTCACTATATTTCGTAATGATACAGTGATCTCTTGGTGACTAACTGCTGTATATAATTATTAAAAGGCGTAACCAGTTACGTATGTTACGGTAAGTACTGTAAATGGCAGATTTCCTAATTGACTTTAGCAGTTGAACTTCTTAATACCTAAGTAGATTAATGTGACACTTACCATTCATAGGTTTGAGGACATCTTGAATTTTTCCTGGAATTAAATTAAGTCGGGTCAAGCGTTTTCATAACAGGATGTGAATAAAGAAAGTTTTTTTGATTTTGTTTTAAATTTTTAATAATTTATCTGAATTTTAGATATTCCTCCAGATAACTTACCTAAGAGACTTTAAAAGAGCATTACCTTTGGCCGGCTAATTATAATTATTATTGATTAGTAACTAATCCTAATTCCTAACCAATTAGATGAAAAGTAACGGAGCATTTTAAAGCTTTCGTTCTTGGTTTAACTTAAATAACCACTTAATATACTTTTTTCTTATTGGAACAAAATAATTACAACTGATGTGACGAATGTAACGATGACAAAGCCGGCTTACCATTTATAAAATTTTAAAAGCCTATCGAAAAAACACTGCTTATATTATAGCTTTCCCTTATAAGAATGTTATAAAAATAATACGCAAGTTTTGGCGAGCCAAACTTCTGAATAGGCAGAACGACACAGAAAATCGAAGTGTTCGCGTTGCGGTGTTCAGCTATTTCCAATCTTTTAATTTTGCGTTCGTGAGCACATCACCGGTCATGTACTTGTTTGTTGCACACGCAAAACAATACGCTTTTTTATATTTTTTTCAATCACACGCAATAACACCGGTGTCAATGATACTCGTATCTTTTACGGTTAAGTAAACATAGGAAAAATTAGATGTTTATTTCATAGCTTTCATAGATGTTATTGACTTTTTGTGAGATTTGATGTAATTGGTTGCAATCAATTCAAATTATTTCGTGTGTATTGTAAGGTTGATTTTGTTGGTTTTATTGTTTACAAACAAAAAGTGGAATTATGATTACCTTATTAAAGAGGAGGATAACTCCAATTAAAATACTTATTTAAAAATATTAATAAATTAGGGATAGAATAGGTTTCTACTATACATAATTTGATGTTTACAAATACTACATCACTACATAGTATGAAACAAAGTCGCTTTCTCTGTCCCTATGTCCCTATGTATGCTTAAATCTTTAAAACTACGCAACGGATTTTGATGCGGTTTTTTTTATTAGATAGAGTGATTCAAGAGGAAGGTTTTAGTATATAATTTATTATGTTTTAGACAAAGCGGGCGAAGTCGCGGGCGGAAAGCTAGTACCCTATATAGGAGCTTCTGCCGCGTATGTGGAACTAATAAAAACAAAAACTGTAAGTTTATATCGTCTTATTTTATATTCAGCACAGCCAAACAACTGTTACATCACAGTAATAAAGCGAATATATTGCAAAAATAACAAAAAAAACATCCAATTTAATTATATACATATTATTATCGTATACCGGATAAATCATAAAAATTCATGTTCATTACCACTGCCCTATATTCAAGTCACGAAAATATCTTGCATGTTGAACAAAATGAATTTCGAGGCGAACTAGATTTTAATTACTATCATTTTACACCGTATTCTGTGCTCAATAATACTGTAAAATGGATACAGGTACGATTTTTATTACGCTTGATACACTGAAACGAATTTAGAAACGGACGCATCTTCATCTTCATATAAAGATATACGTATTATCTTTGTGTTTCTATACATAGTTTTTTATAATTATAAATTATATTATTTAATAGCAGCGCTCCGCGGTTTCACTCGCGTGGCTCCTCTCCTGTTGGCTAGGCTATAATATATTTTCTCCGTGATGAAAATATATTATAGCCTAGTATAGCCTTCCTCGATGAATGGGCTATCTAACACCGAAAGAATTTTCAAATCGGACCAGTAGTTCCTGAGATTAGCGCGTTCAAACAAACAAACAAGAAACAAACAAACTCTTCAGCTTTATAATATTAGTATAGATTTATAAATATTAAATATTTAGGTAGGTATGTACAAATGAGAGACTTTTCTATTCTATTTGTTTTTAATTTGTCGATAAATTTCTTCGAAGTCTTTATCAAAGTTTCTTTATAATTGTGACGAAAGAATTAAATATAAGTATGTGTATTACCTACCTATGTGAGAAGAATATTATATTATTTTTATTATTCATACATATAAACATATTACAGTCACAAAGGCTAGAGGTACAGTACAAGCACGAAGGTTATTGCGAACTATTTGTAATGTAAAGGTTGCTCACTGCATATGGCATATCATAATATGTAATAATTTTATCAATATATGTACGCAAAATTTGCTATTAAAATTAAAGCTTTAAAAGAACACTTTATTCAATGTCCTTTAAATTATGAACATTCTTCGATCATTAATAACAACGCATTCCTATAAGTAGGCTTTTATCTTCACAGTCCACAGACGAGCGAAAAAAAAGGCGCCAATTTGTCAATTCCAATTTTGAAAAGTGACACAGAGCTCTTATTTTTTTTTTTCAGTAAAAGCGCAGTGCGAAGGAAGCGCAGGGCAGGTATGCGATTCGCCCACAGATAACGAATGACCTTACACAGGACTGGTCTGACAGCATGCTTCCCTACAACCACTAAGCGGAATTTATAAAGATGGATACCCGCGCCGTCTGGACTCTGGACGTAAATATGCTAGTTTCATTAAGATTAATTTTCTTTACTATCGATACAGTTATCTCTATTCCATTAGTAAAATATTTTACATTATAGAAATAAATAAAAAAAATACGTATGTATTACCGAAACAGAGGATATTAAAATTTTTTAAACTTTCGATGTATCTTAATACTTATTAAGTACCTAGGTATCTATCTATAATTAATTCTGAGATGTTGAAGTTGTTTATAAAATGTTTATCTCAATGACGTTTGTTTGTGCAAATATTTACATTATAGAGATAACATTTGGCGACCACCTAGATCAAGGTGAACTTTATCTCGAATCCCTATACTAGGTCCGCAATATTTTTATTACAGAACCATAAGGCATAATTAATTATTGTCTATGAAATTTCTCTAGATTCCATACCTTTATCTTTGGAACATTAATAATTGATAATTATTGACATATTATGATATTATATACATATTACTATACTATGCACATGATATAGTTACAGTCTTGGTTACAGTATCACTTCAGTATCATCTATGGACACATGGTTGGATTTTTGCACACCTAATCAATAATAAAATTAAATAAAAAAAATCAGGCGTTTATGGCGAAGAGATCATGAAAAAATGTGAGTAAATTCTTTTATTTGTTTAATAATTATCAAAATGTACCGAAGTTAATTACCTATAAAGAGAACACAAGCTCTTTGAAGTTATCGTGGCAATTACAGTCAAAACAATGACGTAATCCAAAGATAAGTAGGTACATAATATTCAAAATATTGCATATTGATAACTTTATCATCTGTATTTTAGCCATTAGTGCACAAATATATATTCAAAGGGCACAATATTACCTATATGAACTTAAACACAAATATTGTTCTTTTGCTTTTTCCATATTATTAAGACCTGCGTCATGCAATTTCATAAAAAAATGATAAAACAAACAAGCAAAAATCATAACAAGAGATATCATATTCAAAGATATATGATAACAATAAAAGAACAATTCGGAATCGGAAAGTACTTATTTAACGTGAAAGGCATTTTATTTGCCATGAATTTGAATCTTTTGGAATATGATATAATTACATACACACTTTCTCTGAGGCAGTTTTCACTATAGTGGTACTTTATTAAAATGAGTGACTATTTCCGTACGCCTACACTTGAGATGGCATTGTTTACTGTTACTTCTTAATGTTTTTGTAGGGCTATCAACAATAAGATATTAATTCAAATATATCGGATTATCACAAAGATAATTATTGATACTTCTGGTTTAATGAAAGTAAAAAAAATTGTCTGATATTATTATAGCAAGTTTAGCAATACATACTTAATTATTGCTGGTGTTTATATATGCAAATGATAGTAGTAGTAAGTAGACCAATACTGTTCCACTTTCTTTACTTGATTATAACTTAATTTGTGTTCAATTAAATTGTAAACTGTCCAATGACATAGGTAGGTATTTATGTGAAATCCACTAAAATATTTTATAGGTTGGCAATAAAAATATTTTAACGTGTGTTCATATCTAATTGTTATGTGGTAACTGGTAACCCTATTATTTAGGTGAATTGTACGAGTATGGTGATGAAACAAAAGCCGTGTGGGCAGATAAAGGTGCTCTATTGAATTGTTTTGCAATATCCCAGTTATCTTTAACCTTCAGTACTAAAATAGTTAGTTTTTTCCAGATTCCGGCGATTTGTTCTGCGATGATATCGTGATTCGTGACTACAATCTGCAATCGTACTAGGTACGATATCAATTATTATTGAAGGATACAAGAATGATCAGCTGTTTAGTGCACTAATTTATATTTAGTACATTATAGTTAATTAATATTAGTAAGTACATATACATATGTACCTATGTGTATTTTGAAAGAACGTTCCTTCTTATCGGTGAGGGTTGACAGTTGACACCGGAGTTAACCGTGAAAAAGGTCGTATGTACTCATATGTACTTAGACGTAAATAATGAATGGTTCATAGTAATAATTATTCTTGTACGATAATATTTAACAATATAGCCGTAACAATAGGTACCTACCTATAAACCTAGTTTGAATTATTTATGTGAGTGTGTAGTTTTCTCTTATAGTATAATTATAGTACTCTTGCAATCGCTCTATTTACGATGCATTTCAAACAATACCTTAGTACCTACAAAGGAATAAAATAAATCGTTTCGTTTCGACTACATTTATTTTGGGTACGTATAAAATCGTTTATACATGTGAATCTATTCACACGAATTCAGAACAATAACCATAGCAAGTACCTAGCGAGTAATTAGTTAAAACAATGCATATCAGTATTTAATCGGGCTGGGTGAGTAACAAAAAACGTTGCAAAACCATGCGAAGTACATTCGGCACGAAGAGTTTTTCATGCTTTAGGGATTTTTTTAAGTGCATTGAACGCTCACAAAGACAAATTGCATTCCACAGCCTGTCGCAGTTAGGGTATTGAACGGCCTTCTTTGCTTGACTAAGCGCCACTCACCGTTGGTAAAATAGTCGTCTTTTTCCAATAATTCATGCTGGAAGCCGTAAGCGGGCAGCCATGCATGAGAGCCAGGAGGTTCAGGCCAATCCGATATCCGAACCTCTTCCATGTCGGCATGAACACAACACTGCACTCCACAGACCACAAGCTAGTTCACACAGAGAACACGGGCATGCATGGACTACCTCGTCCGTCCATTAGCTCGTCATTTAGGACGATAACGGTGATTGGATTCGATCTGGTCAGGTGCACTTTCGCGACGCACACACATCTACCTGCGACGGCTTGCGATAGCTGACTGGCGACTTGGCGAATGGGCAATGGCGGCGCGGCGGCCGGCGACTGGCGCTCGCGCAGCGATCTCTCCGCATTCGACAAAATATGAAAAAACTTTTTAACCTGTTCGTAATTTTATTGCAGACTGGCTTTTGGTCTGGTTTGGAGTAGAATTAGAAAACATAATTTGCATCTAAACATAAATATAACACAAAAATATCAACAAACGGTTCGATTAAATAAACTCGTGGATCTACATTTATACACATAGGTCCCTGGGTAGGTACTTGATTTTGATGTATGTACATATTCTGCATCACATACCACGGTATTTAGAAAACCCGGATTCATATCTTGGCATTGTATAGGTATTTGTGCTGCAAAAAAATAAATATTTTCTCAAATGTAGAGCTGTAGAGTTCCGCTTATGAGACCTTACGCTCTATCTTGTGGAATTTGTTTTATTATTTTATTATAATACCGTGTGGTACAAAACGCATTTGAAGGGACGCTCAACCCACAAGGCTTTATGCTATAGAATTACGAGGTTAAAACCAGTTGTAATCGTGAACCAAAGTTGTAAGTGTCTCGTTACGAACAGTTTCACTGGCAGAGTTGACCCGCGGCACATTTTAATTCATGCTCGTTTTCAAGGCCGCAGCTAGAGGACATTTACCTCGGTTGAGATATAATGAAATTTCGGAAAATAATAAAATATTAATTGAATATTGAAATTGATATTGCTCATTATTTATTTGTTACAAAATACAGCTCATTAGGTAAGTTTTGCTTGTACTTAAATTTTATCTATACATCGTCTTTCAGGACAAGGTGCAAATTCTCGTTAATTTGTATATTACGATAACACAGAAGTTTAATCCTTTCGCTTGAAAGTGAGAATGCCTATATACAACATAAAACGATATTTCATTCAAGAAGATAAGGAGAATATCTCTGAAATAACAAAAATAAATAAAACGAAAGCTAGAAATGTGCAATGTAGTAATAAGAAAATCAATTGGTCTTACTTGTACTCAAGAAAAAATATTCGTATCGGTCATGGTTTTTGCATTGGCTGCATAACTATGCTAACAAGTAACATAATGTAGTTAAAAGTTATGATATAATGAAAATTAAAAGGCATCCCTAATTCATACAGTTTCCACGTAACATGTTATGTAATATAGACCATAATCATATTATCTTTTCATTGTGATAATAAATTTTTACGATTTTCGTTTTCTCATATTGCGATATAAAATATTTTTTTTATAACTTAAGTCGATTACAGTTATTTTCGTAACTTCTATCTGTGATTTTAAAAGAATATAAAATATTGTTTCCGGATTAATTTTATTTTAAAGGATGTCTTTGTATTTTGTCGTCCAGATTTATTTACTTACTAGCTTTCCGCCCGCGTCTTCGCCCACTTTGTCTAAAACATAATAAATTATATACTAAAACCTTCCTCTTTAATCACTCTATCTATTTAAAAAAAACCGCATCAAAATCCGTTGCGCAGTTTTAAAGATTTAAGCAAGGACATAGAGACAGAGAAAGCGACTTTTATAATATGTAGTGATGCTTATTTTATAAGTTTTCATATTGTTTTCTTCCCATATTAAAATTGTATCCGCTTGGGATGAAGTAATATAATGCAATTAATAACTATATTATTATGAGAGCCAACATTACCATCTCGGGTCATCTCAATTCCCAACCATCGTAATCATATTACATTAATCAGTTTATCTCACGCGAGGTTCAGTTCTGTTTACTAACTTTCTCCTAATTTTTCTTTGAAAGTTTAACGTGATGTTTACAATTAACGACGAGCATAATCCCATATATGGAGAGCTCAATGTATTTTTAAATTACAATGTTCAACACGCAAGAGATGTATAAGGTTAGTATCGTGATTGTTACAGTTGTTTCTATCAATTAGTATTATATAAATATGCCGGACGACTGACCTACGCGTACGTATATAATACATAAGGGTATTCAATAATTTAAAGTTTAACTCATGTCAAGACGCCAAGTGTAAAATATGACTGGATAAAATTCTAGGGTTATGCCTAGAGTTTTAACGAGTGTAAGTAGGTACAATAATAATAATAGGCTTTACGTTTTAATTGCAAGAAAAAAGCAATAAAAATTAAAATTAACTTTAGAAAAAGGTAATCTTGAATATATACGTTTTTTTTTTAGTACGATTTTATTTTTCAGCTCGTAAATCTTTGTAAAGTTGTAAGTACAATATTGTGATGCATTTAAATGAGTCCATTGAATGGATATAAACTAAAATTTGACTTAAATACGACATAGTAATGAGGTGTCATTCATAGTATTACGTGCATTAATACGAGTAAACAAGTCGTTAGTTACAAGCCTGGAGAATCGCCAAACTATCAGCTGTATTTGTTATTAATTATACCTTACTCCTTACATTCTCTTTAGTCTGCTAATCTGAATACATTCCCACTCGGTCTGTTCAAACTATCTGATAAATAAAACATAATTGTGAAACAATGATTTATTAAAAAGAGTATATACTTGGAATATAATTGGAGTATCACTACATAGTATAAAACAAAGTCGCTCTCTCTGTCCCTATGTCCCTTTGCATGCTTAAATCTTTAAAACTACGCAAAGGATTATGATGCGGTTTTCTTTAATAGATAGAGTGATTCAAGAGGAAGGTTTTAGTATATAATTTACTAGGTTTTAAACAAAGCGGGCGAAGCCGCGGGCGGAAAGCTATAGTATACTTATAAAGCTGATAAGAAATTTAAATCACTCTCCTACCTATAACATTTTTTATATTTCATAGAGAGTAAAATATTATTTAGATATTTTACCATGTTTCGATGCTTTGAACTTTGAAGTTGTCATATGTACACTGCTACAATCAAGGTACGTATCTGAAGATATGTATCTGAAATTCCTGAACCCTTTTCTATAACAGGCCAAAATCTGCCGAAAGATATTTTAATGCCATTATTATCCACCATATCAATTTAACATCACTGCTCTTTCTCTTCGACTATTTATGCCTTTTACGTTTATTTAGATATTACTAGAAATCCAACAAATATAATATTAATGTGAGAGAAACGTACGACATTTGACTCCCATCAAGTAATGTCTGACTTCTGCCCTTTTATTGCAAAACCATTGATTTAATCACAACTTGTTGTACAATTATTTATTGATATACAACTATATTTTAGTAAAATACAAGAACAATATGTAAATGCAGTATAAATGTACCTATTTACATCCAAGTCATAGTAAATTGTATTTTTACTAACATAATTTTTAAGTTATTAATTGTTTGTAACAAAATGAGTCCTGGTTACTTGAATAAATGAATGAATTATTATTATTATAGTCCTATTAGATACCTTTTTCTAGAAGTTCAAACAGGGTTCAAATATCTATGTTAAACTTCCTGTAAGTTATTACATTTACATATTATGCACAATTTTTACAATGTACAGAACTGTACTTATTGATATGTAATAATATAATGTATGTATCAATAATGAAGATGACGATTACATTATATATTGTTTTTCAACTTAATTAGTTAATAAGTCACGACTGAAATGTGTACGTCAATTCAGTATTATCACGTGAAATAATAATTTTATATTCATTACATTTACAAGGTTGCACGCTCTCTACAATCTTATAACATTTCTCGGATCATTAATTCAAAGCTCTGTACAAGTTTTTGTAATTGCATCCGTCAGCATACATAATTCATTACAAATCCCTAGCACATATGTACGTTTTATATTTTTATCGCTTATCAACGATAAGGGCCCGTAGACAAAGTAACAATTAAAAAACGATAACGAAGTTAGAAAAGGAAAAATGTATGGGATTGACATTAGATAGACCACGTGATCTAACGCGGCGTATGTCAATCCCATACATTTTTGCCTTTTCTAACTTCGTTATCGTTTTTTAATTGTTACTTTGTCTAAGGCCCCTGGTCAGGTGTGAAGAGAAAACATACGGCGTGCAGAAATGACGTGATTATGATATTGTAGATTGTACAAAAGATTGGCGATGCGCCAGTGTGTATATGACGGTATGAATAATATAAGATTTTTAAACGAATAATATGACTGTGTTTTAAGAATATTTCAGATGGTTGGGCACAGCAGGTGGAGATGTAAATGCAGGTGCAAGTGTGTGAATCAGAAGGTCGTATACAAACATATAACTTATAAGGGTCAACTGAATCAGTAAAACAACTAGAGCTTTTTTAGCAAATTGTGATTGCAGGCTGCAAATAATAAGAAAGGGAGATTTTTTTTTATAGTGATTCCAAAGATACCCTCGGCCCCCGGGGAAGGAGCCGAGGGTTATGTCGGATTCTTACGCGCCGCGCAGATGCACGAGCTGTAAAAATATATAGAAGGTATAAAGAAGAAACATTACCACACTTTTTCAGCAATGCACTTCTAAGTACTTTGTTTTAGTACCAAGTGTATATTATGTATCTATTTTTGATATTTTAGGCAAACAAAATAACATAAATCATGCTATCGCGATCGCGCAATTTCTCTCATCTTTTTAATAATCAGTTGATATTTGTCCTGATTCTAGTTCTAGTTTGTCAATGTATTTTGTAGCCACTAAGTATATGCATTTTGCTCTGCTTTCCTTCGATAATGCATCCAATCATTAAACCACTGCATTCTACAGTAACGCAACTTCCGATCGTCGCCTAACGGCCCGCGCGGGCCGTGAGAAAATTAAGTCAAAAGGGAATTAATTTAAAATGAACACAGTTAATCTGTTCGTGTACGTAATTTAAATGATAGCCCATTTCATTGGTATTCTACAAGTTTTACAATATATCGTTATTGTTATTATTTTATTTAAAAATATTACTCTACCTTATGAATACTCTACAATCTACATGTTCTCAACTTTTACCTATATTATTATTTTGTAAGTCATGTTAACTTCCCAATCGGTTTTCTTATTATAGTATGGCAATTCAAAATCAGTTTTAAAAGTAATATAGTATTTAAATTTGATTTTATATCTATTTCACATACCGAACATCACCGGATCAATTTAACATTTGGTCACACTACATACAAGAAATAAGTTGAGGTTTCTACAGAGACTAATGGCATTTTAATAACGAACGGATGTTCACGAGAAATATTATTATCTATGCTGTACCGTGTATAGAACACAGATAATATAATTCTATACTTGCAATAGGTACCTAGTCATGTTTTTCAACGAGTAATGCAGGTCACTTTATTATTATTCGTAGATAGTTGAGTAAGGATATAGTACAATAGTTACTTTGATGTAACATTGTCCAATCTCGATTTGATTTACGGTCTTCTAGCTTCGGGCAGCTTTCTTATATTTACAAAATATTAGATACCCGTTTCTTTTTTTTTTCTAATTTATACCATCTAAAAGTTTAACATTTTTAATGATTTTATAATTTATTATCATATTAATTAGTAAATAAATAAATATTACAATTGTTAATATAGCTTACGCATTTGAATAAATAAAGTGACAAAGGTAGGCTACATTTTTTGTTCCATAAAAATTAATTAAAAATGATATCATTGTGGCATTATTTTACTTTTACTCCTGTTATTGTTGGAGACACAAAGCATTTTAATTGTCCAGCAGATTTAAAAACGTCAAGCCTAAATTCGCAACAAAGTGTACATAATAATAAATTGTCGCAATTTTTGAACGTCTACAGTCGACGGTCATGTGTTTCCGCACGAATATATTGCATAGTTTTTCGTAGTACATGGCTTCGCGCCAAAAAAATCTCGTGCGTGTGATGTAATGGCAACTAAATGTATCTTATTTAATATTTGTTTACATTTATTGGGGTTCATTGAAAAGTTTACGTAACGAATTAAAAATCAGTTTTTATTCTTTCAGTAAGCAAAGCTTTTTGCAGACATTTACAGATTTCTTTAATATATTTTTAAAATTAATTGGTTGCACGACATTCGATAAACATTATTAATTAATCACATTTTTCACATTTTATGCCTTAACGTAGTGTGATGGAAAGTCATTTAAAACAGGATGTAGTAAGACTGGAAACCAAATAAAAATCAAGTAGTTGAATAAGATCAGTTTCACTTTCATTAGAATAATGTCGTCAATCTGGATCAATACTTAATTTTACAAGATAAGTATATGTACTATATTCTTATATGATAAACATTTCTATTTTTCGTATAGGAGCTACCAACGTTGACAAGAGAGAATTTTAGTATAGAATATAGATGGTTCTTTGATATACTGTTTCTGTTCCTATTTCCTTTAGAGTCCGGGCTGTATGTCTGGCTGGCCGCAGTGGTTGCGTTAGTGAGTGGTGATTAGTGCGCATCTGTGGTGCGCATCTTATCTGCACAGGAAAATATCCGTAATTTAAAGTCATTTATAAACGCGTAATTTTTAATCTTTTGCCATCAGACATAATTTTTTTATTGCAAGACGTTTTTTTCGTTGTTAAATAGGTGCCAGACGCAATTTTTTATTTCAAAATCATTAAAATGCCATCGAAATAAGTGAAATTCCATCAACTAATACTTGCATTGGAATATGCAAGTATTAGTTTGTGTTTTATTTTCAAATTAATTGAAAAGAAAAGTACAAAATTGTGTCACTTCTGTTCTTATTTTTAAGAGATCAAGGGCCATTTTGTAGCGGTACATTTGTGTGAATTAAAGAAACCCATTCACGCATACAAAGCGAGTATGTGCTAGTAATAAATAAACATAGAACGTAATAACTTACTGCATCATTAATCAAAACTATTAGAGAGCCAGTGCACAAAGAAATTGGTTCGTCATGTTATTATGATTTGCTGATAATTCTGTGTTGATAGAAAGTGGATGCTTCAAGCTGTGAATGAACATAATAACAATATAATTACGAAATTAAATGTAACTTTGAATGATTGGTTATTTATTGTAATCATTTCGTCTATTGAAATTGTTAAAATCATTACTCTACATTCTGAAAATTAACAAATCAGTTCAAATGCACTTTATGAATTACAATAGGTTGGTATTTTATTTTTTTCCATTCATTTCACTTAACAAGTGAGTTTTTAACCTGAATTACCATTATTATCTGTTTCAAGAAATGCAGAAAGGATATTACAAATTCTTCCTATGATTAGTAACCATACCACATAATATGTAATTACAAAAAAAAAGTATAATATTACTACAGATTTGTTAATGTTACAGTCATATCGATCAAATCATTGAAGTAGATAATTATATATCGGAAGTCATTAATATTTAGAGTTATTTTATTCACGTTCAAACAAAAGCGAAAGCGAAATTTCCGCATCGATTTTCAATACTTTTCATAAATTATTAATGTTGCAAGGACTTAATACATATTAAACTACATGCAATACGATTAAAGAAATTCGTAATGCTTTAATATTATAAGATAGTTCACAATACTTGTTAGATTTTTTTTCTAAATCTCACTTGAGCAAATTCGGGGTGGGTCACTAGTAATATAATTTATGTAACTTCTCTATCGCGAATATTAAAAATATGTACTATAAAGTTACTTATCAGACTTCTTTTAACATTCAACACGAAAGTAATGTGCAACTTCGTCACTGCAATATCGGATCAGTGGCTTATTTTAATCCGGTGAAAGAACTTGTTGAAATAAATAAGAAAAAATACATTTTACTATCTTATCTGTGACACTGACAGCTGTCAGATAATGCCGCGAACAATAGGCGCGGGTTTTATCTCGATTAATATAAACTTCTGTGGCGTATTGCGAAAGTATTTATACCTCAGAGGAATAATTTATACTGTTTAAGTTTTTATCTATCCCAAGATTTAGAACACGATTTTCTTAAAATAGTGATTTTTCTATTGATTAATGAGATAATAAGTAAAAAAATAACAAACGTACCGTAACAATAATTCTTTTTCTAATAACTGTCAAGGGTAGGAAATGAAATCAATTTCATGTAAGTTAAAATTGATTCTTTCTTCCGTATTTTCTTAGACGTAAGTACTTAAACTAGTAGCAAATAATCAACATTCATGTTAGTTTTTTCTGTCTCGACAGGAACAAGCTCAATACAAGACATTTTCTATCACCATCTAGAGTATAAGTTTTATTTCCTGTGCTAGTAAAAGTGGAAATACCATTCCACATGTTTCAAATTAAAATTATTGAATTTGCTGTTTATCTTAAAAGTTAAAACCCCATTGTTATACACTCACCGGCACGGAATCTTGGCCACTTACAAATTTGCCGATAAAAAAAGTTTGAAGTGTTTTTCACTATTTTTTTGTATTCAGATATGTTAACATATTATTCCTTTAATTTTATGTTAAGAAATCATTATGTTTGAGAATAATCTTTTACCACTTTTTAAGATTTAGTCGAAATTTGTGATTTGTGCGGTTAAGCCGAAGTTACGAATGGTTCGTTTTAAACTTTTTACGATATCGTTTATGCCGTTTTAAGATATTGTTAGTGTTGTGCTGTAGTCAATGATCATAAAAAACAATAAAAAATGCCGATAAAATCTGAACAACCTGCACGGGCCATCAAAATGATAGACCAATGACTGCCGCAACATAAAGTACCTAATGTACAGTACGTACCACGTTCAGCGATGCACTATGTATGGAGAATATACCAGAAGACTGGCAGCTATACGTGCAGACCAGGAAATGGACGCATGAGATGCACATCAGCTCGAGAAGACCGGTTTATTGTTCAAAAGATACTCAGAAATCACTTTCTGACAGTTGTTGAGATACGCCATCAGCTCAAAAAGACCAGGACAATAAATGTGAGTGAGCAATCGGTGAGAA
>CAJQZN010036130.1:0-14146 GCA_907164685.1 Colias eurytheme | reverse complement strand
TTTAACTACAATCTTTGATTTGATCTCCGCCATAGTGAATTATATTATGTACCACATAATGTGCATATGCATCCGTCATACACAGACTTCTTCAATGAACCGTAAGTAATTTGTTTATCCCAGGATGTCAATGAATGTGTTTCCGAAGTCAAGTGGATAGGGCTGCCACAATAATAAAATAAATTTTGATTTTATAGTATCGTAAGTATATAGATTACTAGGGGTCGGCCCCGGGCTTCGCCCGTGGTACATATTTCGCAATAAAAGGTAGCCTATGTCCTTTCTCGGGTATCAAAATATCTCCATACCAAATTTCATGCAAATTGGTTTAGTAGTTTAGGCGTGACCGAGTAACAGACAGACAGACAGAGTTACTTTCGCATTTATAATATTAAGTATGGATGACTATTTTAGAACTATACTTTAGTTAAAGTGAACTACCACAAATTTAGTGTATGCAGGGATCTGTTGCAACTTGCATAGGTACCTACATCTATCGTATTTCTCATATTGAAATACAATCTAGTATAGTCTCTACAGTATACATGTGCTATACAGGAAGATAAAATATTATATTATGTGAGGTAAGTACGCCAAAAATATATTGTTTTAGTAGTTTGCTAAAGTATAATAACAAACAATTCATACCTATATTCCATAGGCCACCCTAAGGCACCTAAACATGAATTTTTTTGTAATAAAAATAAGAGTTTACGAACCGTGATACTTGCTTACTGACTCTATTACCAATCAGTTTTTTCTTTCAATCTCTGTAGGTGCAAGGTTTGCAGCATAGAAAAAGGAAAATACTCATATTCTGTAGGTAATACATTTTGGACAAGTCTACAGATTAACTGATACGTATAGGTAGGCCGTAGGATTAGGAGGCCAAATAAGGCAGGTAATTTAATTTTAATAAAAAATAGAGATGACACCCCTAATATTATGGATCACGACAATTGTCGAATATCTCATTGCGATGACGACAGATCATTAGAGTATCAAAGGTTTCATCCTACAAGGATGTTTATGCCTTTGTCATCGCCACAGCTATACTTAATATTGTGATGCTGAAGAGTGAAGAGTTTGTTTGTTTGTTTGAACGCGCTAATCTCAGGAACTACTGGTTTGATTTGAAAAATTATTTCAGTGTTAGATAGCCCATTCATCGAGGAAGGCTATAGGCTATATATATAATTTATCATTAGGTACGCTATTATCATTACGCTAAGACCAACGAGCGGAGCCACGCGAAAACTACGAAGTGCAGCTAGATATGAATATTGATGCTGTATTCTATCTGTATCTGAGTGTGAAATATATATCTGGGTCTATGCGGTAAATAAAATATAATGTTATTCATAGGTGTCTGTTTATTTATTACCCAATAAAAAATTATTACAGATATTTAAAAGATTATAATATCTGTCTGATTGCGCAAAACGCATAGACGATGTTCCTCCTATATCATAAATTAAAAAAAATATATCGTGCTTATAACTTTTTATAGAATGGATTAAAGTAATGCGAGCTAAAATTGATTCAATCAAGAAAAATCAAAGTTACACACGAGTAGCTAAAGCATGAAGAATTTTAATTACAACCTCGAAGTATTTAGGTATTAAACCCAGCAGGTGTGCAATATACAACAATGCACAAAAACAATTCTATGAATAATTAAACATATCTGTAATTGTGTGAAGCAATAATTTAAAGAATTAGCAATTCCAGAAATTACCTATAATACCTATCTAGTATCTCTACCTATTATTTGAAAAAGAGTATTTCATTTTTTTAGGTTGCGTTCGCGTTGGTATCTATAAAATAGTAAAAAAAATAAATTATCTACTGGTGCTTACATAAAATATAGCTTTTTATGTCGATTGTGATGTCGATCTATTTCTAATCAAGGAGTAATAGTTACTTTCGAATCCGGAACGACCGACTTTACAACCATAAGCCACCATTTTCCTAAACCGTAAACGTTCTTTATAGAGAAATTGATTCAGTTGGCAACTGAACTAACTTGGAAAGCTGTAATACGAACAATAGATCGTTACGAGCGAGATTATTTCATTGAGACCACTTAGTTCATTGTAATTGCGATGCCTATCGGCTACTATAGGTCTACCAGAATCTGATGGCATATTTATATTTCAAAAATAAAAGATTTTCATGTGGCAACTTTATTTGACAACTATCAAATTGGTTGTCAAATTATTTGTGTTGATGATTAATTTTTAGGATTTTGTCTTCAAAATCTTCGAAATATCGATAAAACCGCTGCAATCACAAGCAATAGGTGTTGTTTACAATGTCTATAGAAAAACATTCGATGAAGAAGGATCAAACACATCACAATTTTCAGTTTTAAAGCACTTGAAAGATTTTATTGCTAAATTGGACTAACCCGTTTTGATACTTTAAATAAAAAATATTATAAGTAGGTACTTAACTATACTATTGTTTGTTGATTAAAATATAATTTTATGGAAACTTATTACAGGCGCTTACAATACGACTATTTGTCAAGTCCAAGCAGTCCAAGTCAATTTTATAATGTGTTCATACGAAAAACGATAATAAACATGATTTTATTTTATTTTTGTTTTATTTTATAAAACATCGTATCATATAATATATTTTATAAACAATCGAGTTTTAATCCAGATGATTATCATTAAATCCATATTTTCACATGGCATAATGATATATATACAAATATAGGTATGTATAAATAAATAATATGTATTACCTATATAAAAATAATATGTATAATATGTAATAAGTGCCTATATAATATTTCGTGGATATCTCATTATTAAGTACAGTACCTATTATCCACTTATGTAATGTGACTAAATGATATTGAGGTCAAAATAAAAAGTAAGCAGTATCAAGATCGTTCAGTCCATTTTCCCTAGGGTTGCACACTCAAAATTTTGATTTCCCTATTTGCCATCAGATTCTGGTTTACCTATATCGGTTCTTACCAATACTGTTCCGCTCTCATTTTGTTATAGTACTTTTACTATGTTTTCTTTTCGTGTTTGCTTTAATAACAGTCTTGATTGAATAGCATGTTGAAAACTGATTAAAAGTTATGTCGGTTCTACCTTTTACTGTTACTTAAGTTGCAATATTGATAGTTATGTAGTACTTACCTATTTATCTTAGATAAGTACTATTTTCTTCAATGATAATATCATCATTTGAAGTTTTCGTCTATCTAAATTTTATTGCAAACCTTAATTTCTAAATGCCCACACAAACATAATTAAATGTTTTCAGTTTGAGATTTTTTCAATAATAGAAGCATTTTGAATGGTAGATATACTTAATTAAAATGTTAAAAGCTCTGTAGTAAAAAATGCGTTTTTAACTACTGTGACTGGATATGGGTAACATCTTAGTAACATAATTTACTCCTTAAATTATCATGAACACCATCTCTATGGTACGTCAGGACACAGATCCTCTTCACATCATGCCAGCCCTCTCAAGTTAGACAGCTTCTATGTTAGATTGTTCTATGACACATTTAACAATATTTAATTATCTGTGCGTGTATGCAATGACATGTGTGTTATTTCTATGTTCATGTCCGTGTGAAATTAGCATCAATCTCAAAAACTTAATTACCAATGTTTTGGCTCATTAGGTACAGGAAGCAAACAACTAAATCTTGATCACATGCAATGCTCTAATATTTGCATATCATCTGTCCCTTTTATAATTTCATTAAGCTGGTAGAACAAACAGGGATAGATATATTATGTTCGAAGTTTACTGATTACCTTGCTGAAAATTGAGGTTAATTGTCCGTTGTAGTTGTACACAGCTCGAGCTTTATGTTGAAAAATTTTAGCTAATGTAAAGAAACGTACATACAGTTTGATGAACTTGCAAACTTACAAATGTAATGTAATGACTTACAATTTTTTTTTTAAATATATTTTGTGGTTTTATAGAGAAATCTATTCAGAGCTGTGCCCCTAAATACATTGATAATTTTAATGCCTTTTGAAAAGCATAATAAACATCGAGACATCATTGAACAAGTACATAATATTATGTTATTTATTGAAACCTTATGCAAAGAAGTTAATAATTCCAAAAACACACTGGAATAACATAAAACAATACAAATAAACACAGCAGACGGTGTCTGCCTGTCTGTAGTTATTTGGAGATAATTGCCTAAAGCCAAACCAATAAAATAAAGATCAAAATGGCGCCAATTCTGTTTTATATAGCGGACAAAGAGATGCTTACGATTTATTTCTGTTGTTGAATAATTTATTTCGTTTAAATTTGTGTCGGGAAATGGCTTTTTGTTTAACGACACGAAATATCCACTTACGATGAACGATATATTAGATAATAGCTTTGATCTTATCTTATCATCCTACTAATATTATGATTCATAAATTTATAAGTAAAGGAGATGTTTGAAGTTCATACAGCAACAGCTTCTGAATCGGTTATGATGAAATTTATACAGGTAAGCAAATTTACAAACATAATACAATATGTTTACCCTTTTTCTCTTTTATGATCTTTTTGTATCCAGTCTTTTATACAATTTTAAATGCCAAAGCATATAAGAATTAAAACTTTCAACGTTTGTCATTATACGTGTATATAACTACATACCTAAAGCAATTATCGCATCAAGTATTATGTGAAAGCAACGCTGGTGACATCAGATTTCACTCGTGAGAATCTGAAACAGTACAGTAACATACTGACTGAGATATGATCGAGTTAATTGATACTTTTCAGTTTTAATACGGCTTAATTATGGACTGTGGTACTGTCTACATGACTCTTACTGATACTCTCATAAAATTTCGATAAGGTAATGTTTATTCTTGATAGTAATGTGAATGTATAGTTTTTTGTTACTTTTTTGTTGTTGCTTTTTTGTTATTTATTCTTATGTGATGAAGATAGTTATACCTTTAGGAATAAAGAGTAAGGTTGGGTCGCCTAAGATCGGACGCATATGCCGAAAATTTTATACGTACTGTATTTTTTATTTTATTTCTCATGATTCGATGTCGTTTTTCTGTTGCGGTCAACTGTAAATTGATGACAAAAAAATATTGTTTAACCCCTAATTTTTTGGTTTGCGTAGATGCTATCTATCTAAGCAAATTTAGAGCCTAAAAAGCAGACTTTTTTCGACTTACCATAGTGAAGAAAATAACAGTTCGGCCGAAGATCGGACTATGTAGTATCTTCACTTCTATGCGTTTAATAATAATTTTCACATTAGGAAAACATCCGGACTTACGTCCATACATTGAGCATCAATGATTGAGTCAGGAAATTCCTCAAAAAATTTGACAAAGAAGTTTTTTTTTTTATTGCGTTTTTTTAGTCCGGACTCCGGTCTTCCCTCCTCATCCTAATTAAGTTTCTCAAACTTTTATCCTCCGTGTTCTAGGACTAAATAATGAAAATGTACCTAAGGTCTGATAGTCATAGCGTCATTGGATAGTTAAATATATTAAAAGTTAATAATTATTGCGCATTATTGCATAAGGCGCAGTCAAGAGCTAAACTTCGGTCCGATCTTCGGCATTGGGAGGGAAGATCGGATCTTGGGTTGTGAACGTCCTAGGCGTAATCAAAGTATACAGATGGAAAGAGGATTCGCTAATTCTGCCCCAAAATAATTAATTACATTATTTCAATGAAAGTACTCTCCACAATGAGCCATCAAAATTTTGTAGGTAAGATCGGATCGACGATTTTCGCCACAAAATACACCTTTTCTGCTGAATCACCTGTGTACACGTCCCGTCTGGTCGCTGGCCGGCCGCAGAGTGAAGAGAGGGGCAGAACAAAATGGCGGATCTAGTAGTGTTGGTAGCAGTAGAGAATATTGCCTAGTTTGCGAGTTATTCCATGCATCCGATCTTATGTCACATCCGATCTTAGGCGACCCAACCTTATACGATGAATTTTTTTAGAAATAGAGAAATGAAGTTGTAATAAAGAGCTTTTTGATAAAGATGTGGTTTTATTCAGTCTTATTTTATTAGAATCTACTTATTGTTATTATAAGTATAACCTGCCTTGTTAGAATAGAATTGTGATTAATATGTTATTTTTAGACTAAACTTCCTCAACTGATTTTAATGGAATTCATTCGGCTAATATGCCTACACTGAAGTGCTTTTGTCTGCAGTACTTTTGTCAAATGCTTGTCCTTACAAAAATAACTACCTAACTAACTACATGCTTATTATCTCTACAATATATTATGTTAGATGAGAACAAGCGAATAACACAAGTTCCCACACTTACATATGCCGTGTCCATTATTCTTAAATAAGATGATTGGTTTCGAAAGTCCTCTTAAGACAAAAGGTTTAATTTGCTTCAGTGTGAATTATGGTTCTGATTTCACTGCACGATTCACTCTTTGTAGAATTATTATGAAACAATGAATCTATATTGACGTCTACCCGATTGAGTGAATGGCAATTCTCCTTACGTAAAAGATTAATTTGTGTTAGTTTAATACGAGTAAATTCATTAACTTTTTGATTGAAATGTAAATCTAAATAGCTAGAACTTAGTTCGTTTACCTATACGAAATACTAGCTGTGCTCCGCGGTTTCACCCGCATTGCTACGCTCCCGTTGGTCTTAGCGTGATGATATATAGCCTTCCTCGATAAATGGGCTATCTAACACCGAAAAATTTTTTCAAATCGGACCAGTAGTTCCTGAGATTAGCGCGTTCAAACAAATAAACTCTTCAGCTTTATACTTTATTACTTTACGTATAGATTTTAGGAGGTTACATACCTATATACCTACACATTTTTCGAAAGTAGATATATATGTAAAACATACCTACTTAGTGCTTGCATTTGAAAGTACTTCTCATATTGTATTGTAAAAATTTGAAATGCCATAGATGTAGCTTAAGAAGTTATATAATTGAAGTGGAATGTCAATTAGATACATTATAGCAGTCATAAAATTAACATCATTACATCAATATTATATGGACAAGATATAAGACGTATCATGCACATCAACCATATATAGGTAAATGTTCGCTTTTACGGCAAACTTTACGTATTTACGGTGAATGCTCCCAGTTTTTGCGTCATTTCCGTTCACACGTAACGCGAGGGGATCGCATATTATGTTCACTAGTTACACCTGCCTTTCCTTGCTTATTTTATATTAGGGATGAGTGATTTATTATAAGTTGTAACCAACGAGTAACGACCCACGGCCCGATGCAAATGTTCTTAGTATGGTATCGGGTATGCGGGTCATACCCATGAGAGATAGGAATGGCATTATGTAGAAAAATAATGCAATTGGTATTCATGATTCCGGAAGTTTAAATATTCTTTTTTTCAAGAGCAAATGTTTCGGAATTTAAATAGTCTGGTTAAACTCGTTAAGTTAAATTTTAGTCACGCGATATATTTAAACCATGACTAATCGTGTTTACTTTTAATAATTTATTTAAAGCATCGAAAATAAAGATTATTTTTATGTGTCCATCCTATTAAGATTCCTTTACAAAAATGTGAAGAATTACAAATTCACGTTAACGTTCCGTAGAAATAAATATGACAATCATTTTACAGGCCAGCGTTGCAAAAGCGGCCTATTTTTCGTTTTTATGTCTGCCGGAACGTCTCCAAAATTACATGCGTCTGGTTCAGAACAATCCAATAAAAGTAAATGGCATGGCTTGTAGGTATATCTTGTAAAATACGAGCAAATTAAACACAGTGATGTTTGGACAGCTTTCTTTTATTAATCTTTCATGTTTTCTTATGGAATGCTTTCACAGTTTTCATTTTAAAGTTTTGTAGTTATAAATTACTACCGTTAAGATAGCATAGTCTACTATTATAACTTAGACGGCAGTCGCTATTCGATATGGCGACTTCTATTTCAATATTTTATTAAAATAATGTACATATATAATGCTAATTATTTATTAATGGAAGGAATATAAAAACTGAAAACGTATGTATTTATTAGTAAGGTAAGTACAGTCGTACATATTATTTATAGTTAGTCTTTTAAGAAGTATTCTTTAATCATTTCACCATTCGCAAGGGCTGTGCTGTGCTCGCTTTTCTCTTGTAAGTTAATGAGTTAAGAGAGTACTGCTACTGAAAAGTCACATCACAGAGCAAGTAATATAGTCACATTGCAATTGTTACGACAAAAAATAATGCAACTACATCTCTTCCGCTACTACATCTACACCGAAAATATTGTTAGTTTCTTTCTTCAATAAACTGGTATCCGTATCAGCTATATTCTAATATTATTAACAAGAGAGACTACCACTTCAAATTTCACAACTCGTTATTAATATGTGATTAAGAGCACTTAGAGTAAACGAAAGTTCGTAATAGTTATCAAACGTAGGTACTTTAATTTATAAAACAAGTACCTACCTAGGTAATTACGGTTTCATAAACGTATCTTGTACGTACTTAACATAAAGTTAATTTTATTTTACTTGTGGAAATCTACTAATAAATTAATAATGGCGAGCACTTCAAAACTTAAATATAATTTATTACTATGGCAGATTGATACAAAAAATCATTGAAGAAAAATGGAAGAAAACTATGTCTTGCGTAGATAATGATGGACGTTGCACGTCATCTAGCGTGCAATAGACAAATTAAACTGTCTTTGTAATAATATAGCTATTCGACACTAGATGGCAGTCTAAGCAAAAATAAGAGCAATCGGTTGCATTTCAGTTAAGGGTCGATTTTTCAATGCTTAGATAAAACTTATTCGTCGAATAATGTATAAAACTACCATTTTAAAAACGTATTCTAATTGCCCGTATTTGACAGTTTACGTGACATTTTAATATTATCGTGTGATACTTTATTGGACGGATAAGTTTTATCCAAGCATTGAAAAATCGGCCCTAAAAGAAATAAAAATTTACTCTTCATAATTAATTTTGTCAAGGGTAGAAAATATCATACATTGAGATGTGGAATGAATATCCCAAATAAAAAAATACAAATACCACTTGTATACGTAGTATATTATTATTAGTCTGTGATACCACTTTCTCAAAATTATCAAAGAAGTGGATATGGATACAATCGTCTCTAAAATTATTATAATACTAGCTGCGCCCCGCGGTTTTACCCGTGCGCGTGAATGAGATTTTTCCTTTTATCCTATCCGGTAAAAAATAGCATCAGTTACTCCTTAATCCTTATAGCAACAGCTATCTGTCAGTGAAAGTCCCGTCAAAATCGGTCAAGCCGTTTCTGAGATTATTCGGAACAAACAGCCAGACGGACAAAAAATTGCAAAAAATCCTTTTTTAGTATAAGTATGCACGGTGTATCCATATGCTTTTATTAAAAATCGGTTATTTCAAAAAACAGACTGCAATTTTATTATTGATTTTCCACCAGAGATGTATATCTACATTGCTGTGGATTCGTTTGATAAGAAAACATTGGAAAAACACTCAATAACTCCATATAGTTACAACACAGCTTCAGTTGCCGTCACAAGGAAACGTGTAATATTGGATTCAATGAAATAAAACACAGTCATAATCATGTAAAACTTTATTTCCATAAATGATACGACTAAACAACGATTCTCAGCATACACAGCTCACTTCTCTGCCGCTATTTTTGCAGTATTTATAAAGCTAATTTCTTGTCGCACGTTGAAACAAACATGAATTCTACAATTTATTTTATTAATATACATTTAAAATATACGACTCAATTTAGTTTTTTTCTAATCAAAAGCAATAAGTACGGACATGATATGGCAAAATTTTACAACATTGTAGCCAATATATCACTTATATTAACATTAATTTGTTAGTATATTGCTTTTTTATTCATAATAATGTGAAAACGAAATTTTTTTGAAAATACGGAAAATAAAAATTACAATAGGCAAATTATATCTATGATCCTCAGACCAACACGTTATTAATTTTCAAGCAAACAAAAACACTTTTAGACGCCAATTTAAATATAATATATTGTATTAAATAAATTCAATAACACAAAGTAAATAATTATAATTTTTAGAATTAATACTTTTAATAAGAAACCGCTTAAGCATCATAATATGGAGATCATTATAAAATAAAGAATAATTAAAAACACATTATTGCTACAACTCAATGTAGTGCTATCTCTTTTTAATAATATAACATTGAACATGTTAGAGCGAAATGCAATTAGTGTACATATTTCAAGCTATATGAATATAATTATATAATATCTCACTTAATTCGCAAAATATCAACACTGATATGAACCTCGTAATGAGAAGAAAGGCACAAACGATGACAAAATACTGAGTATTAACTAAGCAAAATAATTTAATTATTGTCGAATGAATGATATTTCGATATATTGATTTCAGAGAGCCTTACCTATATATAATACTAGCCTTACAGCCTACAGGTACAATACATAAGGAATATTAAGAGACAACTACAATATCTTTATAATAATGGTACTTCGCAAAAATATTGTTTTTTTTTTTGTGAAACTAAACAGGCGGTTGTTATACCATACGGGTCCATGCCATAATTAACATATTATATGCTATGAAACAATATGGAAGTATCTGAAGATTTAAATAAGTGTGAATTAAAATCATAAACTTGACCAGTAAATATACTTTTGGAAATGCCTTCTATTCCTGCCGCCACTGGTATTCCTATATAAACAGAAATTAACCAAAACCTACCCTCTTTATATAATAATATATAGTTTTAATTTAAAATTAAAATGTAAATTAAGATAAGCCAATTAACAATCATAATAATTTCCCGTCATAAGTATTTTAGCAGAATATTTACAAATGGTAAGCTCTTGTGCAATTCACACCATGATGCTCTGAATTAGAATTTTAGTCAAGTGTTTTGAAGATTTTTTAGTTTAAGAGATATATTATTTTTTATGTATTTTTGTAATATATTTGTCTCCGGTGATAACGTGCTTTATTCCGGGGATAAATATGTAAAATTAATGCCACTATACATATAACTGAAGTGAATATATATAATCTAACCTTACGCGGGTTATTATCAATGCCGGCATTTAGCATTACATAAATATAAATTTATCTGCAAAACACTTGACAATTACATCAATAAAAATTATATTCTAAATCACTTATATCATAATAGAGTACCAAAATAATCGAGTTACATTCACATTTTTCCATAAATAAATCATTTTAAATAGACTTCTACTCTTTAATTGCACAAAGAACAATAATCAATACTTCCAGACATGACACGTTGGACTATACATAGATATCTACTAATGAGAGGCCATTCATAGATACACCACACGTATTTTAGAACAAATTATGTAGTTCTTTTTTACTTTTATTAGAGCGAATATGTCTTTTGTCACGTCACATATACAAATATTTAAAATACATAGTATAGTGCCACAAACTTATCTGACCCGGTGACAGTGTCACTGATGTCGCTTTCTTTTATATAAACAAAATATTCCGTATGAAAAGTCTGTGAAAATGTGACATTTCAAAATGGCGGCACGTAGTTCCAGTTTTTGCCACCGGGTCAGATAAGTTTGTGGCACTGTACAATCATTACTAGATGGAAAACTTCACTATGTGTGTCACACTAAAGATCTTTCACTTTTGCAGTGACCGTCTTTGAGTAGAAGTGTCACTTTATAAAATAATGTGATATAATTTATGGATGGCCCCTTAACAATTTCTGTAATGAAAGGAATATGGCAAGCTCCACTTACCGAAAGGCTATTACAGTAAAACATATATATTATTGACTAGTGATACAATTATGTGCACATTACACTAAACATGTGACAACTATAGACACAACATGATCTTTAAATATATTACCATAGACTGTAGTTCGATTATCACCAGAAATAACTCAGTTGCACTTTCAGACGGTAAAAAGAGTATTATGGAATGTAAAAAAAACTTAACCAGTAGGATAAGTTTTAAAAATATTCATAGGCATTAATTTATTTCCTTAAAAGAAATCAATTTAATAAAGAGCGTGTGTGCAGAGCACACGTGTCAGAAATGAAACTTCTTTGGCAAGATATGACAATATCGTCGCCAGAACTCATTTTTGGATACTAAAATCTGAAATTAAGTGCAACTATGTTACCTAGTTGATATCAAATCTATTAACGGCATAAAAATCACATATCTATACAACTCTGTATCGTTCGCTATAGAATGTAAAATGTATCATATAATCGAAGCGAACACAGTGATTACAATCATTAAATGGTCCACACAGAATCTTTGATGAGAGAGAACATGTACACGGTTATACATTTGAGATATTCGAGAATTCAACACACTACATTCGTGACATCTTACTAATATGGAATTACGTATTTTCTCTGACCAAAGATATACCAATCACATTAACCGGGCAAACTAAACATAACGTGAGTGTCAACCCAGTGAGAGATTCTTAACAATGGACGAGTCATGGCTTCGTCTGTTTAGTTCCTTCGCCTCTTTAGTTATGTTCGATTCAACGAGCATAGAGTGCCTCTTTGTGTTTATATCCTTCTTCCTTCTGACCACATCTGGACTGTATGGGTCTGAGCTGCGCCTATCTAGTGTACTGTGACTTTGGACATTAGAAAAAGAACTTTGTCTATGGAACGAGGGAGTCGGTTCCTGGTTTAAATTCGGTAGATACGTTTGGAACGACGGTCGGTTCTGTGCGGCTTCCATTATCGAACCTTGGGATAGAAAATATTGATCAAGTACTCGGCTAGCGTTTTAATGTTTTGTAAATAAGTGCACTTGAAAGGGAGGCAAATAAAATAAGGATTAGTAAATGATGATAGGTTAATAAAAAATTTGTTAATAAATGATAGGAATAATATATTAAATAATTGACATATTGAGAAAATTAAGATGAAGAGTCACAAGGTTAGGGTTTTTCTCAGAACGTTAAGGTTCAATGAGTTGTTAAATCTTCAAATCTGGACGGGGGTTTTCAATGAAATACACACATTAGGTACTAATTAAGTTTTATTTTTGGTTAGACAGTTAAATACTAGACTAGCATGCACTAAACATATAAAGACAAGCTCACACTGAAAGCATGCGTTTGTACAGTTGCAACAAAAGATAAAAAGATATAGAATAAAGTATGACATGAAGAATAATTTTATACCAATTTTACATGATTAAGGGTAGATTTTTCAACAGTAAAAGAATGTTTTTACGAAAGTAAATGGAGTCTCAAAATCATATACAATATTAATATAGATTGAAAAATCAGCCCTGAAGAAAGAAATATAAGAAGAATTGTTACAATAAGTTAGTTATACAGGAAGTAAACATACTTCTCACAAATGTTAGTAGAACCAGTTTGGGATGAAATAAATGACTACTTATAATAATATGGTCTCTACTTAAAACTAAAATAAGAACTTTTTTGGTATATTTAATGCTATCTCCAAAAAATACTAAAAACCAGTGTCTGGTGCTGTAACGAGCGATTCAAAAATGTTGCCAGATTTAAAAATTATAATACATATGTTTAATATTTACTTTAATATGGAAGCACTATATTTGGTAACAATATTTGAATCGTTCGTATGAAGTGTGCAGTAAATGAATATGACGTCATATACATTCTACAACCCCCATAGTATAGAACAGTACTTTAGTAGTTTTAATAAAAGTAGTTTGTTATCTAAACTATGGAATATTTAGTAATCTAAAACATACTGAACCTATAAAACTTGCTTTTGCTGGACTTTGAAACTACTGCTCTATTTACCCAAGATATTTATTTAAAATAAATATTTTTACAAAAAAAATGTGTGCGTGTACACACGTAAGAAGTGAAACTTCTTTATGGCCTTATTTTTCAAAAAATAATTTACTATACGCAACTTTACAGAAATACGTCGAATCACGCGTGGTAGGGATAAGAGAAAGATGGCGCGTAACGGAAAAATGTCACGCGTAACGAAAAAATGTTACACTAAATTTTTTTTCCAACCCCGATAAAAAAGTTCCACTTCAATAATTCAGCGTCTAAACAGCTACGAATACCGGTTGTAGAATGTACATACACGAAGGCGTGTACA
>CAJQZN010036129.1:0-16177 GCA_907164685.1 Colias eurytheme | reverse complement strand
AAGGACGGTCGTTGTACTTGCCCGTGTTGTGCGACTGAAAAACTGTTTATCTATTTCTGTAAAATATGTACGCTTTGCTGTTTACGAATATGATTTATACTGTATTGTATTTTGCTCGGAATTACTCAAAGAAGAGAAAGATATGCAGAAGTAGCATAAATTATTGAATAACACATATATTAGTATCATCCATACTAATATTATAAATGCGAAAGTAACTCTGTCTGTCTGTTACTCAATCACGCCTAAACTACTGAACTAATTTGCATGAAATTTGGTATGGAGATATTTTGATACCCGAGAAAGGACATAGGCTACGTTTTATTGCGAAATATTATGTACCACGGGCGTATGAAATATTATGTATGTAAAAAATTCCAGACGCATTTTTTTTTCAAGTAGATGAATTCTTAAAACTCTATGTGTACAGCCATAACAAGCAACCCGCCCAACTTTGTCACCAGCACATGAGCTATCGTTTAATATTATGTTTTCATAGACAAAATGCTCACATTAGAGAAGCGGTATATGCCGGCTGCGCGAAGCTAGAGAAGAAAACATGGATTTTCAGGAAAAATTTAGCAAAAAATTTTTGACGTAATTTTGTTGTTTAAGTATTTATTACGTGATCAGTGTATGCAAAACTACAAGTCTCTTCGCGCTTAGTATACCAATAGTGGGACACCCATATTAAGAAGATAGGTGAAGGTAATAAAAGCGTGTTAATATTCCTTTTTAGAGCAGACAAAGTTGCGTCGATCAGCTAGAAACGAATATTAATAGATTAGATATGAACCAATGAAACAACTACCATATTCTTGGCAATCGATCCCTAATTTGGGAACACTAAAGCGCCAAATCGCCAGCGTAGGGCTGATAATATGCTAATAGCGATGTAAAGTGCGTTGACACCGCGAACAATGCGTGGAAACGATAGCTGATTAAATGTAATGAGTTTTAAAACGTGTTATATTATTACGCGATCATTATTTGAAATTATACATATGTTCAAAGGAGGTGAAATCGAAGAATCATATCGATGAAAAACCACTTTAAAACGCTATGCTATAAGCACCATTTAGAAAAAAAGATCTTTCATTTTAACTTATTTAGGAGTCCCATCACGGCATCGAACGGCATACTCTTGTTTCAACTAGCATCAATATCCACTACAGTAACAATCTAAAGATTGTCACGTTACAAAACACCAATGCAAACCTGTCCCATTATGCTAGAAATTTCGAGAATTAAAAACAGTACCAACTTTCCAGAAAGCACTCAACGTCGTCATGTTTTATTAATATGGCGTAATAACAATTCAGAACATTCCAGTAAATAATTTCGCATCTAGAGTATTTTCCGCAACCTCAATGCGGAGGTCAAAAAACACGAGACAAGGTCACGTGATCGTGATTGGTCCTTTCCAAATTTCACGACTTCCGGCACAAAATTTAACTTGTTGGAATCCCTTTTAATATAACAGTTAACAAATTAACCGTGTTACATCGCAGGAGGATTGCAAGGAGGAGGAAATTAATAGAAGTTCCAATTTCAGAAGCTCATTTTGAAATTAAAATCTAAAAAATGTTTAGTTAACCATTAGTGCACATCCTAAGACAGAACTATTTCACAATAACTATTAACCAATCAATATTATAATCTAAAATACAACTAATAAACACAATAGAAGAAAAAGGTCCAACTTTTTTAAAAACTTAAACCTTCAACATCTATCCATAAAGCCTAGAATCCCGTTTTCCACCAAGGCAATGTCATCCAATCTTTTACTACGTGATCATAACATTTAACAGCGACCTTGCGATTGAGATGAACGACCCGCGCACGCGAAAACGACCCTTGAAGTATTTGACCTTAGGCATGGACTTTAGGGAGCGTGAACTTTGTACTCAACTTGTATAATTGTGTGTACAATATAGGCAAGTTCAGTGATTTTCCGATTCAGAAACCATATTTAGTATTATAAATGCGAAAGCCTGTCTGTCTGAAAACCACAGTGCCGATTTTTATGAATTTTGGACTGAAAAGAGCTGATCGAAGTTTTTTTTCCGAGGTTTTGTCAGCGGGTGAATCCGTAGGGCACAGCTATAGTATCCAGTAGATATGTAAGAAAAAACTCAATGTCACTTTTTGTCCACATACATATCGGCAAACGATTATACAGCACACCTGATGGTAAGCGAAACAAGTTCATAAACATTCACAAAAACTAGTATCAAACGTGATGTAAATTTAAATGGCTAAAAGATCTTAGATTTTGATAGATGTACAATCACTCATGGTTTTATTCGAATTATAAAATTCTGGTAATAATCTCTAATAAATAAATCTTCAAATAACGGTTCATGTAATTTTTGGTCACTATATAAATTATCGAGACCTTGCAGCGTATGCTGCAGTTTAAATTATTAATACAGCACTGTTTTTCTGGCTCCTTTTACCAAGTTATTACATGAAGTGTGCACTGTAGCAAAAAGTTTGCCAAACATTGCAAAAATTGCCTTTGATTAAAAAAAATAATTGAACCAGAAATAGCCAAAATCCTGTTAAAAACTCGCCCACATTTCTCTCTCGCCAATTTCAATATTAATACATACATAAAAATTAATGCATCCACCGCACATAATAGTTAAACTATAAGCACATATCATCGAGGTTAACAACCTTAGATCACAACAGCTGTCTATAAAAAAATCGTCTCACCTGGCCGCTCAGCCATAATAACTTGAGCTATGACGCTTCGACAGCTCCAGGCGGCGCCGGGTCAATTGGTATTGAATGCCTAGATTTGAGGCAGACGATTTTAATTAAGGACTGAATGTTTGTGAGCATTGTGTGGTAATTGCTAATAGAACTTGATGGAATGAAGAAATGGAATCCAAACGTTTAATTTAAATATACGATAAAAATCTATAAAGAATCTCCTGCGCATTAAACTAAATCAACAACGTTAAATAACGGTTTAGGTTCGCACACAAGTCAAACTTTTCTAGGGCACACGACTGGCGTCTTCCTCATGATATTTTCTATAGCCCGGTTCCAATAAACGATTTGTAATTTTCTTTTTGCGCGCCCTCCGTCGGTCTGGTTTTATTGACCTACTGCATTCACCTTCTGCCACCTTTATGATAGCAACTGCTATTCACAGAATGTTTCAATTATATCACATGATTTATTTCTGGTAAACGATGTTAAACCAATACCTGTTTACAAAACTGTTCAAAGTTCTTATATTTCTCCTCAATAATAAGTATGATCTATTTCTAAATAGACTAACTTCAACCTAGATATCTTTATACCCGGATCTTAACTGACCAATACATCAAATCCAGCCTTATTCTCTGAAGGAACTATAAATCTTCGCATCACAACAAACAGATTTATAATACGTATGTCACATAATCGACAGACGCGTGCACGTTCACTATCTGACGTAGCATTTCAGATGGCATGTGTTCGCTTGCTTGTCTCTATGACGTAGTATCTATGGCGTGTGTTCGCTTGCCTGTCACGTATAGGCAATGTTTAAGCCTATCTTAAACCGGTGCAAACGCCCACTATGAACCGAGATTACAGGGACAAGGTCGCCTAGTCCTTTAACCTTTCTTCGGCAGATCGACGCTCTTGGAGGCAAGGACCTGAGGCCCTCAGATTTCGGCTGTTGTAATGTCAATGGTATTTTATGAGTGCGTTGACTAATAGTCTTGGTACAGATATTTTTCTCGGAAAAATTTCACTCATTGTTTATTGAAGGTTTAATTCTGTTTTACAATTGGTAATAGCAGCGCTTCAGTGAAAATAGTTTTGATTATGTCTCGACAAAAAACAACAAAATCCATGCATATTATATGTCTATAACTTCTAAACTAATTTTAATCAGGAAAAATTAACCAATGCTTTTATCATATTATGAATATTACATGCAATTCTCTTTGATACAATACCATAACTTTATTAAACAAAACAGTTAAACTAAATAAGTCTACAATTTGTGGCGAAGAAGTAATGCCCCCATACGGCAAAAAGCAAGTCTGGCCAAACCATTAGTCTGGCACACTGGTTAAAACCGCATGCTTGCGGGTAGACGCTCCACACAACGACAGGTGTGCGAACACGATGACCGTTACATTTCACGACGATCACGCCCACATTTCATACATCGCTTCTTTTTCTACCTTTCCTCACATATAGTTCCAATAAAACCAGCAATGTGTTCTAAACCGGTTGACGACAACCAAAGTCGTTCGCTCATCAAATATTGCTTTTACATTCATTGCGTGTTCAGTACCCGCTTTTGTTACGCGCAATTAAACATTTCACACATAGCGAGCAATGTAAAAGCGAATTGGAGTTTAACGCCAATTCAGGTTTCGACACGCAACCCAACGGATGTGCTATATGAGCACGCTCACAGATGGCGTCGCGTTTTTTAATATTGCTTAGAAATTCAATTTCGGGTTCAAGAGCATTCAGGTGGTTGCGTTTTCGAACTTAACGAAAGGAATATTTCTTTACTGAAATTTTATAAAGAATTTTAAAAGAACTCTGCATAATATATAGAAACATTCGTCAGTGAACAATTAAAGAAAGATATAGTTAAGTGTACTTTTCCAGAAATCGTTTAAATAAAACGCTTCTAAAGTGCCTAGTCAAGATCAACAAGCTCTAATTATATAATTAGCTTAATATGGCGTCTCTACCAGACCATATCAACAGTTTGCAAATCAAGAATTAATCAAATAATTTAGCCAGACGAACTAAAGTACAATTATTTATCATGTTTCCTCACACAGCAGGTATAAAGCATAAATTAAAACCCTTGCCCTTCCGAGAAGAAAATATAACAATATAAGATTTCTGTTGAAGAGAGTCATATAATCATTAATAAATTTTAGAAGATAATGAATTTGATTTCTCGAAGAATATAATAATAGAAGATATTGCGCGAACGATTGTATAATATGCATTAATAATAAGTGAAAGTAAACATATTTGTGTATAGTATATGTGTATACGAGAGGGTAAATCGGTATTAAAAATATTTATAGATATTTAGGAGTACAATTTTCCTACTAACAATAGATGTCTATCATGAACAAATATCAAATACATATATAAATGAAACCCTATTCGATTACTTCAATAGTTATTTTTATCTTCGTATCCTGTAACCAATACCGAGAAAAACATATCTGTTTATTATGAAAACATTTCAATCACTAGCCAACAATTGTATCATATATCCAACACGGGTTACACATTCAAATTTGAGTATGGGGTAACAGCCCCTATTGGTTTTCTACAATAATCTATAAATAGGCATCTCGTTATCTCACTTTGGGTGGCCTGCGCGGTCGCATGTCAACGCTCTACGCCCTCATGTAACTGAATACTGTAAAACGTGGACTATTTAACAAAAAATTGGCTGAATACGTGGTAGAAGGGAAACACCTTAAAATATATGTATAGGTCTCTCTCTTTTCTGGAACTCTATATCTTTCGTCTTTGTCATACAACGAAGTCTTTAAATCAATCGTGTCTGAAGCATTCTACTAAATACATTAGTATCCTAATTTGACAATTCAAATGCACTAACCATTCCAATGACCATAAATTATTAATTATTACGGACAAATCTTGTATCGTAAAGATAATACATACTCTGTTGTTTGTAATGTTCATTATACATATTGGAAACGTATTTGAGGTCAGAGTATCGAACTGGTTAGGCGATGGTAAACATCCCAAGAATAGGAATGTCAAACGATAAGAATTTAGAGGAAAAGATAAACAATATTATTCTTAAAATTCCAAATTTCTTTTCATAACATAACAATGATTTATAAATAGCATATAATTGAGATTTCTTTGAAGTCACAAGTAGTGAAATATAATCAATAATAAAAAGGCTTGTTACATAGAAAATTACAATGTTTTCATACAATCCATTAGTGTGAATTGTCAAGTCATTTTCACTCATTCATGCTCAATTTCGTTGTTTTGTTAAATCATCATCGAGAAGCCAATGATCTTACGGTTTATATTTCGGTACATGAATAGGATAATGTAGTATGCTTCTTATTCATTCACCTCATTCAGAATTAGTTTCTGAGTTATTACGTTAATTTAAGTAATAGGGTACATAATAGCCAAAACAATAACAAAATTAATCAAACAAATTATGTATCTTAAAAATGATTAATTACAACGCATTCAAAAATCACAAAAATCATAATCATTTTACAGCATTAATTAGTTTTTACAAGTTATTTATAAATCGGAGCATGGCCAAAGTACCAGGTGGGCATAAGGTCACAAGCGGTGTAAGGACGGGCGGGTAACGACCGGGCACCGCTACGCCAGTTTCGGGGGTTAACGACCCGGCGCGACGGACGACGTCCTGACAACTCCTACATTGCCATGCTGCCCTGGTACCCGATCGGATTCCGTCCGTATTGGGACATTCTTTTCCTGATAATATTGCGACTTTGTTTGTATGTATGTTTGACCTACAAAACACTGAGATCATCATTTCAATGGAAAACTCACGGTAGTGAGTAATTGATATAAAAAAAAACAATAACGACACTAAACGATACATAATAGGGACCTTAAAAACACATTCAATAACTACAAAATGAACTTAAAAAGAACAAAAACAACGTTATTTTAAAATCGGCTCCAACCAGACCATTAAAAACTGGTACCATTAATAATATAACAGATTCGGCAAAGTCGTGCGGTAGGTTAAGCATGGTAATAAGATAACGGGAAACGGTATTCGGTACCTAGATATTCGGTGTCAAATTATTACCGGATGCCCATTGGTCGATCAATCGTATTGAGGAAGTAGTGAAGAGTTAATACTAATATATTTATACGTTGATAGCTAGTGTATTTTTATACTAGCTGCTCCGCGCGGTTTCACCCCCGCGCTCCACTCCTGTTGGTCGTAGCGTGATGATATATAGCCTATAACCTTCCTTGATAAATGAGCTATCTAACACCGAAAGAATTTTTCAAATCGGACCAGTAGTTCCCGAGATTAGCGCGTTCAAACAAACAAACTCTTCAGCTTTATAATATTAGTATAGATTAATAGAGGCTTTAATAGAAATAAACTAATACTTAATTGCAGGATATTTATACTATTATAAGTGTAAAATCTAAATATAGCTTAAAAATAGCACGACTACAATAAATTCAGTAGATGCACACCATAATTTATTTTAATTAGAAATACTATCTAGTACCTACACTCTTTTACCTAACTAAATCCATACTAATATTATAAATGCGAAAGTAACTCTGTCTGTCTGTCTGTTACTCAATCACGCCTAAACTACTGAACCAATTTGCATGAAATTTGGCATGGAGATATTTTGATACCCGAGAAAGGACATAGGCTACCTTTTATTGCGAAATATGTACCACGGGCGAAGCCGGGGCGGACCTCTAGTACTATATAATATGTATGTATAACAATATACACATTCAAACTAGTATAAATATGTTTACCTCATACAAATAACTGTGGCTTGTTTATATCAAAACAACATTCTTATTTCTTACAATCGCAAGGTTATATTTCTATGACATTATTTACTTTTATAGCATTTATACCTACTTATATAGTAAACATGTATCTAATAAGAAAAGTGACGTCGTATCGCGTAAAACAAAAATACGCAATCGGCTTTTACGTTTATGAAATGACGCAAATCATATTATAATATTCTATGTTCATTGTAGTTTTTAATGATTGACGTAATGAAACGAATTTCCAAGACACGGAGGGAATAGAAAAATAAATTTACGAAGAAATATCATGATAACGATCGAATTATGCTGTGAAATGTCCGTTTCAGTACTGTCGCATAATTTTTCCTTGAATAGAAAATATTATAGCTCACTCTTTCTTTTGTTTACAATTACATGAGATGGCATGACAATAATGTTCGGAGTTATTTTTACTAAAATGAAATACAATCACAAACAACCTGCTTTTGTTTTTATAACTAACAATATTAGGTTCAAGTTTTGATATCTTCAATTTAATATAATACGAATAACAAGATCTTTTATGACTTGATAAAAAAAGATTCATATAATATTCATAATTTTCATCGTTTAGATAGCTTATAATTTATCGTATCTTGAAAAACTAATTTGAATATTCAATTTTGTTTCTTTTATTACAAACTAGCGGTCCGCCCCGGCTTCGCCCGTGGTACATATTTACGTTTTCTCTACATAAAAACCATCCTCGTACTTCAAGGAATATAATAAAAAAAGAATTATCGAAATCGGTTCAGCCGTTCTCGAGTTATGCGCTTACCAACACATTTTGCGATTCATTTTTATATATAAGAAGATACATAGAGACCAACAGCTATCTATTATTATTGAATAGAAATAATACGTTGTATAAATAATAATTAGTAAATATTTTTATTCGTTTTTATAAGTACATATAACATCTATAACATTTTATATTCCTCCATAACGTAAATAATAAATATTTCATTTATATTTTATCTATTATCTCTTCAATTAACAACTTAAAAACAAACACTATACCAGGACTTCAGAACATCCTTCCGGGCTACAAGTGCCCCCCCCCTCCCCCCTCTATCCAGTATGTAATAATGTACACAATATAACTGTCCATAGGCAAACGTGACTTTAGTCCCGCACGTGCGCGAGCGCAGTCTGAGGGAAATATTTCACAATGGAACGACATTGGTCAATGTAAGATTTCTCAGTTGCTTCAATGTTAATTAAATAATTAGTGTGAAAAATATGGATTTCTTAGTGTTTCAATTACGACAAAATAATTGGATATTATTTCTATGGATTTTACATACAAATATGTATATGTATAATCCTTATTAATATGATTACTACAAATTTCTAAGGCCTAATATCTGACTCATACATTCGTAACATTCCACTATTGAACTATAAATGATTATCAAATCGTAGTGTAACTGCATAAAATTAATATACAGTGCATTTTTACTTTAATCATCATTGGAATATCACCTTTACGCCTTTGATATAAGCTATACAATCGAATGATATAATTAACTTCCGCAAAACAGGTTGTGTGTTCACTGTTATGTAATAAGATGAAAGAAAACGGATGCTTGCGACTGTATAGTTATTGTTTACTTATAGTGTGGAATATTTAGTGTAGGCAGATATTTTATAGCCTAGACTTCGTACCTCAGTCTAATGAATGCCTTGTTATGTTTGCGAAAGACTACATGTTGCAAATAAAAGTGTGACTAATTTCTCTTTGTTCAATTTCGTGTTAGACCAACAAATCGATACGAAGTTAATTCTTACAAAGTTTCTCTTATTAGTATGATAGGTAAATTAACGCTTTATCGGACTGCAAGAACCTATATCACAACAATCAATCAAAAAAGTCGCGCTACACCGGTCCACACCCGCATATTTATTTAAACATACCCGCATATAGGAAGTAAACACTATATTGCGTAATCACTAATTACAATTCCCGTAACCGTTCCCCAGGTTACAGCACACGGTCAATGGTCACCCCACGGTTATCGTGGTTATTCGCATTTAACCCTTTCGACGTACCGTTTCGCGAATATAATTAATAATTAATGACCTCGCGCTTTACTGTATTCCTAGTACATACAATGTATTTTATTTACGCCCGTTATCGGGTTCAATTTTAATTCTCCATTCCCATTTCCCTTTTTATTTTGATGTTTAATTTATTGGGGACTAATTCAGCAACGCGTGCTTTCGGTGACATGTACAATTTTCATCCTACATTTAGCAGCTCTCCCCTTCTAAATTACCTCTTCACTGCAGTACATACTAACGTACATAGTAAACGTAAGTACTAAATTCTGCACAGAACATAAAACTCTATTTTATTTTAATTTTGCTTACTTCACAAATTAATGAATTTATAATCATTTACCCAATATTATAAACGTATTCGTTTATTATAGCAAATGATAAAGCCTGTATCAATACATCGAATCCATTTCACCTCGCACCCACCCGTCCGATTAGGGCCCTTCTGGCCTCCTCCACTCAAGCGACAGCCCAAGCCGAGGTTCGAGATCCCCGTGGCGGGGGGACGCCCTTGTGCATGTCGCTACCAGGGTGAACCTTCAGTTCACCCCCGCGTCCGCGTTAAAATGTAGAAGCCCTTCTGGCTAACATTGAGAGACACCACACAAAAAAAAAAAAAAAAGCCTCGCACCCAAATAACCCTCGCCTTTCACACTTATTTAAACTTTAACATTTATTATTACTCCTTCCCACAAAATATATACCCTTGCCAAATTAACCAGACCAGTCTAAACACATCTCTACGACTTCACAACCAATTAGGACCACGTGTCGCACCACGGGGCGCGTTGAAGCCCTCCATGGTAAACAAACAGAATTTTCCAGGGAATATTGTGAAAATTTCGACGTTTTCCCCTTAGCTTGGTATACGAATATTTACCAGAATTCATGTCTTGGACTCTCGTCTGAAAGGTCGTGAGCTTTATTGCGTAAAAATAACAAAACAGTGATATACACGAACAACTCTTTCTGAGCAAAAATAAATATATTATGTCTGTCTGTCCATAGAAATTTTTTCGTAGCGTTTTTCAAAATTATCGAACATTATTTCATGATTTGACAACATCTACAACTTATGCTCTTTAAGATATTATTGCAAAACCTTTTCAATAATAACTCCGACATCCTACGTATTATATTTCTTTGAATTTTTCCAACCCGCATCGGCCGATCAAAAATCGACTCCTAGACCACGTGGCGGGGTCAACGACCGCACCATCTGCAGTCAGCAGATAAATGCATTATGCCCCTTATTTTTACACACCACATAGTTACGTTAACGAAGTGTTATTAAAAGCTATGGCTCTGAATAAAGGTATATAATAAACATGCTAATTATTTCCAGGCAAAAAATGTAGACTTATGATATTGCACGCCTCATAAGCGAAGCGTTGAGGTGGGTACTACTGTCACTTCGCGCAAAACATCTGATTTTTCAAACTTAAAATGTCTTTATGTATCATACATTGCACTTGTAAGATAATACATACACACACATATTAAGAAAAAACACTATTTTTAACGTTCATTATATTTTTGATGTCATTTTTGTTATTTAAACTAGTTAAAAAACAGTTTAAAAAAGTTCTGTCTTGGACGTCCGTGTGTCTGTATGTGCGGATCCTTTTTCTTGTTAACACGATAGCGACCGAAATACTTTACTAATCGAGTCTTTTTTTTTCTCTTACGCTTGAGTATGCTCAGGAATAGAACCCTTTCATTTTTCAGGGTCTGATTCGATGTGGTTTAATTGTTATTAAATAAACAAAAATAATAATTAATAAATATTTATTAAAAAAAAATTATGAGGCGTGCACTTTTGGATTTTCCAAATTATATTTATTTATAGAGGCTACTAAGAAATTTTTTAAAATTTTTCCGATATCCCAATTTTATCGCTATTTATGCAGGCATTTAGTGAAATATCTAATAATAAACTCATGAATCCTAAAAATGTATTGCTCTCTTTGGGCTGTAGCAATTAGGTTATTCTTTACATAGCTTTTTATTGAAAATATGCCGCCGTACTGTTTTGAAAGAAATGAATACGTACATTGGTACGTAAGGACTCGTTCAAATATATAACAAAACTATTAAAACTAGTGGTTTTTAATTATAATTCAATAGCAAGAGGATAGTATAAAAAATGCCTTCTTTCTTTAATCACCTTTTCTGAATATATCCTACACACTGCTACTCTTTATAAATACCTTTTATTAGTGACCTAAATACAGTTTGTCAAACCCATCACAACCAAAGCTTAAATTCTAACTCAATCCATGAAAATAATGCTTTCTTGTAAAAAAAATCAAGTTTTCCTTTTGCAAATTAATTATGTAGTTGCAAATATTTTACGCAAAAGGCGCCCTTATTTCTTCACAGCTATATCTGCCAGGCAACGTGATTTTAAAGTAAATGCGGTAAGTACTAGGGCAGCATAAAAAACAAAGATACAACTCACCTCCAGTGCCGAGAACTTTGAGCAGGTCAAAGTGTGATATGTCCACTTTTGCAGCACCATTTAGATTAACTGTAACAAAAGTTATACATGTTATTATTTGCATAGTTAAATTTTATATATACAGCGATGGCATACATGATTGTGTTAACGGAATTTTTCGGTTTTAATGGACCATGGGAACTGGTCGCTTTTCGTTTTTGTTTATCCATTCACTGCATGCAGATTAGATGCAACGGTTTAGTTGTAAAGGTACTCCTTTTAACCATCGTAGAGACTCAAGGTTCGATTCCTATTAAATGCAATGCACCTAAGTGTGTATAAATAATCCTGGGTCGATGATGAATTATATATTAAAACGAATTAATAACGATTTCTAACTAAAATATACAAATTTTATACACGCGCAAATAAATATAGAGTCCGGTATAACTTTCCTGAGGCTGTTTTGATAAAGTTTTGAACTACATTACGGGATAGAACACGTGTAGCCGTATGAACACGTGTCTGCTTGTATTAACTATCCAATTATAAAATCCTAAAAATTTAATAATAAACATATCTACTTTAATAATATAAAGAGAAAAGATTTGTTTTATTTACAAAAGTAACATAGAACGTTTTTTTCAGGTTCTTTACAGACAAAGATCAAAGCTGAGAAGAGCAGTTAATATAATTTTAAATTAGTGACATGTAAAAAACTACTTCATTAGCAGATCGCATAACAGAAAAATCTCGATAACAACATACAGGAAATAGATCAGTTAGTAATCGATATATAATTAATATTAAATAGTAAATACCTATATCGCATCTCCTAAAAGTATAATTATTTCATACTAGTGGTCCGCCCCGGCTTTGCCCGTGGTACATATTTCGCAATAAAAGGTAGCCTATGTCCTTTCTCGGGTATCAAAATATCTCCATACCAAATTTCATGCAAATTGGTTCAGTAGTTTAGGCGTGATTGAGTAACAGACAGACAGACAGAGTTACTTTCGCATTTATAATATTAAGTATGGATTTGGCAATAAACATCTTCTTACATTCAGTAAATACAAAAGTACATACATATTATAATTGAATTGAACAGCAACTAAAGTCTGCCCTCATTATGCTATTCAACGTATTATAATATTTTGTTAGCAAGAAATCGAGGACGTGAGTCATGTCGTAAAGGAATAAATTTCATATAAAACGTTTGTAGAATTTTTTCTTCAATTTGTATGAAAATATTCAATTAATGATTTGCATTCAGATATTTTCTACTTTGGAAACATAAGTCTTTATCTAAATAACAAATTAAAGTTGAAGAATATTTCCTCATATGTATATACTATATAGGTAATAGGTATGTTCTATTTGTTATGTAGGTAAATTTAACATCCCGATGAAGCACCTCCCCTATACACATCTAAAAAATCTCTACAAGGGTTCAATTCCGTGTCAACAGTTGCGATATCAAACTACTAGCTGCTCCGCGCGGTTTCACCCCCGTGGCTCCACTCCTGTTGCCCGTAGCGTGATGAAATATAGCCTATAACCTTCGTCGATAAATGGGCTATCTAACACTGAAAGAATTTTTCAAATAGGACCAGTAGTTCCCGAGATTAGTGCGTTCAAACAAACAAACTCTTCAGCTTTATAATATTAGTATAGATTATACCTCCAACTATGTACAATGTACATACAAAATTGTAAACAGTACAGATGCTATCAGATAAAACATTAACATAATAATGTATTTATTTCACCGTCTACGATACAAAGTCACAGGTTCTTTGAACTTGTGTCGAATCGTGTCACTTCAATGTTACGAGTTATTGTAAGTTGTATATTTGTATTATTTTCACTTTTGTATCGTTGGTATAGTTTATTTGTAAGGTCCTAGATTAAAATAATATTTATATAGAATAAAAAATTGTCGACATACAATTTATCTAAGTAAATTGATCAAAAAACGGTTTCTTTTTTATAAAATACGATTAGGTCTCAAGAACTATGTATTTTTTTGAGGAGTTGGTATCCACAGTCAAAATAGGTATATTAATAAATTTGTCCTGATGCAAAACAACACAGTAAACAAGGTGAATTTGAGCAATACCTATTTATCTAAACATGTACTTTTTGCGCGTTTCATTTAACAATATCTTTGCCATTTACAATACGATACATATTCACTGCAACTTGCCTAAAACATGAGATATAATTATTATATTATGTTTGTAAATACAAAAAAACACAGGCGACATCATTGAATCTAGATTTTTTCGCTTTTTTTTAATACCCTGCATAGCTGCGAGCCTTACTGCGAGCTCCCTTCCTACTTTAAACAAAATTTCTAGACAGGGTACTTATATTTCTGTCTCACCATCTTGCATCAAAGGGAATGTGACAGCATGACAATTAGACTTCTCTGCACTCTTTTTACTAATTTCAACCCTTTTGCTTGACATTGCGAGGGAGGTTTGGTATACAATTCGTAAAACATGTCGAAAATTTTTTAATCAACATCCAGAAAACATGTAAAAATGATGGTTTTTAGAAAAGAATAACTATCATATCCACATAATCAAACGATATAATGTGTCATATTTTATGTAAGAAAACTTTTGTTATATTTTTTAATTGTACTGCTACTGGAAAATCACGAGTTAACATTTTACGATTAAAGTTGTTATATCGTATTTTGAACCATAAAATACATAATCAAAAATGTTTATTAAACTATGTACAATTTATATTTTAACCGATAAACTAAATATTTTATTGTTTCGACATGGTACTAAATATTAATTTAAACTTAATCTTAATCTAGTACTTCATAAATTAATATCTTTACAATAATTTACTTAGTTGTTGTTTAACCTACACATTCTTTAAGTCATTTGTATACCTGAATGCTTTTTTTTGAAATGCACTTAAATGAAATTTCTAAATCTGATTTAAGTTTAATTTTACAAAACAATATAAAAACAGCAATGATTAAGATAGTATATTTTAATTCTATGGAGAAGAAAATCTGGCAGCTCGTAAAACAAGACTAGATCCTTCATATTTAGTTAATTGAATTAGATATTTACTTATTCCCAAAGTCCCCACATTAGTTTTTTATTTCCGTAAGTTTTAATAAGACAATTAATAATAATATGTATATATAACATCATTAATTGTCTAATGACACTTCAGGCGAATTCATTACGCAACTTATCAATTACTTAATACGCATATAATGCCCTATTTATTAGTTAATGAGGACTTTCCTTAAATTCAAATTCATCTCAAACAATTTGTTTGACATCGACCCTTTAAAATGTAAATAATATGGTGTAACACCTCTAATTAAACACTGGGCCAAATTTAAATATATATATTGTTATCAAAATCTTTACTTCAATTGGAATATTATTTTCTAAGACAATCTATATGTAATTAGGCTCAATTTTTAATCTTATTGCCTCACACCTGGGCTACTTACTTAATTTTACTTTACCACACATAGCAAGAAATTAATCAAAAGTCCCTAGAGAACCTAACCAATATCATAAGTATACCTACTACATAACATTTTTTTTTATGCTATAGGATAGCAAACGAGCAGACGCGTCCTGGTGATAAGCGATACACGCCGCCCATAAGCATCCACTCCACTGGGAAGTGGATGTGTTGCTGTCCTCAGGAAAGGAGAAGGGTATAAAAGAGAGGGACCTAAAATTTTAGGTCCATGCCTACTACATAGTATCTACCCTTGAAAGTATACACTTAGCTTAGCTATATCAAAACAGAAGCACAATTTTAGAGGTCAAACATGTAGGTATCCAAATTATGGAAAGTGCAGAGTCATTACCATCAATACAACTAATGGTAGAAAGAATAATTGGCTTTCACTTATAATAAAAACGCGAGATTGTATCGCCCGAGATACTATGGGAACAATTTGAGACGGTAATGTGGAAGTTATTGTGGTGTTCGCTTTTTATATGTATACTAGTTAAGCGACCCGACTTTGCACGGATATTGCTTATTAATGTTTCCAATCCGTTATGAACATTTTCTGTTAATCTTCATAAATATGTGAGT